>JANRGW010001967.1:29380-51693 GCA_024733675.1 Psilopsiagon aymara | reverse complement strand
CCTCGCTGCATGGCGGCGGGAGGGGCCGGGACGGGCGGGCTGGGTCGGGTCTCCCGTAGCACCGCCGTGTGCCCGGTGCCGGAAGCGCTCCCGGCGAGTGGGAGAGCAGCGGCAGCGCTGTGCCCCGCGTCCGGCACCGGTCCCGGCGGCAGCCCCGGCTGTGGTGCTGCGATCCGGGTGCCCGGGCCTAGTGGGTGTAGCGTGGTTTGCTTGCTGTGGACGCAGCGGCTCTCGGGTGGCGGTGGTGGTGGTACGCGCTTCGTTGTATGCGGTGTATTTTGGCTGCAGAAGTAAAGGAATGAAATGGGGTATTCGTGGGGAAGTTGAAAAGCCTGTATCGCTTCTGAGCAGTAGCTGGAATTGTAGCGCTGTATAGCTTGTTATTTCAGCTTCATGATGTTTCTGCGGTTGATTTCAGTGTTTCTGAAATAAACTGAAATGAATGCTGCTTCCCTGTAGTGGGTAATGCTGTCACTATTCACATACTTGCCATTCTGTGCACGTTAAACATGAAAGCACACAGTGTTGCCATTTCACAAGGCATCTGGGGAGGATCTTCTTACTTCAGCCCAGTTTCATCTAAGAAAAGTCAGTAAAACGAATTTTGTCTGCTTTATTTAAATTAAGGGTCGATCCTTTCTCCAAAAAGGACTGGTATGATGTCAAAGCACCAGCAATGTTTAACATTCGAAACATCGGGAAGACGCTTGTCACCAGGACTCAAGGAACTAGTGAGTAGTGGGGCTTTATGCAGTAAAGGGGAAAGTGTTGTGTGCGCTGGCTCCAACTGAGACTCAGTTAAAGGACTTCTGACAAATGGTTTTTACTCGCATTGTTATAAACCTGGAAGTTTAAAAATAAGATGAAAGGCATCTCTAACTGAATTGCTTGATTTGAATGACTTTTCTGAAGTTGGCAGAGTGTTTAAACAAACAAGCTCTGTTGCAGGGAAGTTAATACAGTGGGCTCCTTGCTTGTCCAGGAGTACCAGAATGTGGCTAGGGAACAGAAGGACACACCTGAAGTTTCTAATGACGTGGTGCTGCAGTAACCTGATGAGTTTGAGGGATATTAAGAACTAAGGAGTCATTAGAGGCAGACATGGAGACTGGTACAAGAGAGTACTGTGTGCAGTTCTGGTATCCTCAACATAAGAAGGACGTGGAGGTGTTGGAACAAGTCCACAGGAGAATGATTAGGGGGCTGGAGCACCTCGCGTATGAAGACAGGCTGAGAAAGTTGGAGCTCTTCAGCGTGGAGAAGAGAAGGCTGTGTGGAGACCTCATAGCAGCCTTCCAATATCTGAAGGAGGCCTATAAGGATGCTGAGGAGGGACTCTTCATTAGGAACTGTCATGAATAGGACAAAGGGTGATGGGTTCAAACTTCCAACAGTGGGAGTTTAGGGTAGATTTAAGGAAGAAATTCTTTACTGTGAGGGTGGTGAGGCACTGGAATGGGTTGTCCAGGGAAGTTGTGAATGCTCCATCCCTGGCAGTGTTCAAGGCCAGGTTGGACAGAACTTTGAGTGACATGGTTTAGTGTGAGATGTCCCTGCCCATGGGAAGGGGGTGGAACTAGATGATCTTAAGGTCCTCCCCAACCCTAACTATTCTATGATTCTATAAAGACCATCATGTTTGAAGAGTCTGAAATGTGAAACTTACACGTAAAGTGATCTCTAGAGCTGGAGTTGCTAACTTCATGGGAGCACAGGTACACATGTCACTGAACAGCAAAGGCTTTTTGTACAGTCTGGCACACCTCAGGAAAGAGGAGTATCTGTTAGAAATGCAGGGTGGTCCACGTAAGAGGCATCAGTATTTTTGGAAGGTCAGCTGTGTAGGATGTTTAAATAGTTGCATTATATTATTCTAGTTTCGCGTAAAGTTACAAAGATGAGCATTATTTTCAACTGTACGTGTGAAGTAAAAAAGGGTCATTGTAAACCAAGCATGAGTTGGCCAGTGTTAAAATGGTTAGTTGTCAGAGCTGTACTCAAGATGGTTGTTGCTGATTTAGCTCTGCTGAGCACATGCTTCTCGTTATTGTTCATAACTTCCAAATACTTTGTAACCACTTCCATCTAAAGAAAACCCCAACCCCGAAGCTGTTACATATGCTGGGATCTGCTGTGTGTTGGTATTTGTGTTCAGCGCCTGATACAATTACCCTAAAAAAGATTCCTCACCAAATTAACAAAATGCAGTATTTGGTTCTAGGAGTTGAATTGATCTTGGTCAAGATGCATATAGACATCAGAGCTATGAAGCTAATGGCATCCCTTACTATTAGAAACCATAACATGGAAATTCAGCATTTGATTTGAATAATGCTTTTCTAATGTTAATAAAAGGTTTTATTTGTTTCATAACACAGAAATTGCCTCTGATGGGCTGAAGGGTCGTGTATTTGAAGTGAGCCTGGCTGATCTGCAGAATGATGAGGTTGCCTTCCGTAAATTTAAGCTGGTAACTGAGGACGTTCAGGGTAAAAATTGTCTGACCAACTTCCATGGAATGGACCTCACCAGGGATAAAATGTGCTCCATGGTCAAAAAGTGGCAGGTGTGTAAAGCGTGATGTGTGCATTACTGTCAGTGCCTCAGGAAAAGGAGGCAGCCACTGATGCATGTACAGCTGCGTTTGCAGTGGCAGTAGTAGCTGTTAGTGAAAGTCAGGTGGGTGGTGTTGAGAAACCTGTCTGTCATGTTGATAGTGAGTACTTGTTTGTCTTTTAGACAATGATTGAAGCCCATGTAGATGTCAAAACGACCGATGGTTACCTGCTGCGCCTCTTCTGCGTGGGTTTCACAAAGAAGCGCAATAACCAAATCCGCAAGACCTCGTATGCCCAGCATCAGCAGGTGCGGCAGATCCGCAAGAAGATGATGGAAATCATGACCCGAGAGGTCCAAACCAACGACCTGAAAGAAGTTGTCAATAAGCTGTAAGCTGTGCCTCTGTTTCATTAGGTTTTTCTCCCCTACAAGAGTCGCTTGTTGGCCAGTTTTCCCTGGGTACTTGGGGAGTGCAGGTGCTTCACATAGTGTTTAGCAGAGATCAGGCAAAGTGCCTCTCATGTTGAAAACCCAGCACACTCTTCTTGAGTCCATACATACTATTTGGCTTCCATCAACCATCACGTTTGCATAAATACAGAATCTAGCTCTCCAGAGACTTCTTTAATTCATGTTTTTGCAGACTAAAATTGTAATTCTGATCAGTTGGGGCTGTGAATTTTCTGGGTTCTTCTTACAGAAGGAAGTTTTCCAAGGTGTAGTGTTTGCTTCCAGAACTTTGGTTGCAAATTCACTCCCCATGTGAGCGTGCTTGTACTATATCCCTTCTAACATTGAAAGGAAAATGTCTTGGCATCTAAATATACTTAAAGAATAGTGAGAGTGTGAATTCTTTAAAGTGTGTGCTGAAGAAGCAGGAATGGTGTTTAATGTTCTGGGGCTGCTGTGTTCTGATTTCTCAGGATCCCAGACAGTATTGGCAAAGACATAGAGAAGGCCTGTCAGTCCATTTACCCTCTTCACGACGTCTATGTCCGCAAGGTTAAGATGCTGAAGAAGCCTAAGTTTGAACGTAAGTTGATTACTGCAGACATTTAGTGCTCTTGGAGGAGAAGGTGGGAAGCTGTTAAATGCATTTGAATGCATTTGCTCATGGATAAAAATACTAAAGCAGCATCATAAGCTTCAGTAGCTGTAGTAGTAAAGAAGCATGTCCTTCTAGTCCAGTGTTTGGCTTTCAGGCTTGACAGCCAGGCAGGGATCCTGCACTTCAGATCATTTTTTAATTTACGCCTGAAACTGCTGCTGAATGCTTTAAAGGCTTTGGCTTGGGAATGAGTGATGACAAAATGTTTCGGTCCCAAATGACATGGTATGATTCCATTTTCCCAATTTCTGACATTCCCATGTAATGCAGCAGCCTGTTCTTGACTTTACCTCCTTCTTTCAAAGAAAAAGTTTAGTTTGCAGTTTCATTGTGTAGGACCTCCCTGCTTGCTTTTGTCTGTAAGTTACTGCAGCAGCATATCCTTGCATGAGCCTTCTGGCGTGGCCTTGATTATGCCCACGTTGACTGTTCCGGTGGTTTAATTTGTATCTAATGAGCAATTCAGTCATTTAAAAGTGTTTGAATAGGTGCATCTCTCACTGTCTGTAACCCTTCTTTCTAGTGGGCAAGTTGATGGAGCTGCATGGAGAAGGTGGTGGTGCTGGCAAACCCTCTGGGGACGAGGCAGGCACTAAAGTAGAGCGAGCTGACGGATATGAGCCGCCCGTGCAAGAATCTGTCTGAAACTAAAAATTGATGGAAAATAAAAGTTCTGATATACAGAGCTGTTGCTTGTATTGCTGCTAGACAAGGTTGGCACTGGGTGTGTGGATGCGGTTTTCGTCAGGTAAAGACATTGCCTTCATTTAAGTAAAAACCTTGAACTTCTGGAGATCTGCTTTACATGACTGGTGGTTTTAGATGGGTGGAAGGAAGCAGGTTGTTCTTCTTGAAAGGGGAGAAGTACAATACTAAGCGTTCTGAATGTTGGGGTTTCCCAAGAGTTTTGGTCCTCGCAGAGGAAATCTTGTGGGCATGTGCAGAGGTTGCTGCAGTGAAAAGTACATCAAGGAGGAGCATTGTGCAGGGAAATGGGGGTGCCACACAGGGAAACCTGTTGTTTCTGGGAGTTTAATACAGGAAGTTTTAGGGATTTATCCATGCTGCTTCCTTGAGAATTATGTATAAGCTTGGTGGCAGTTTGATATGACCTCTCGTGGGATAGACTTGGCCTCTGAAAGTCAAAAGGTGTCAAATCTGAGTCAAATAAAACAACTCAGATTTATTTGATAGGGAAGCAGGGTTTTGAGCAGTGCAGAATATGCTTAAGAGCAGGGTTGTGTGTTCAGCCTCTGTAGAACTTGAGAGGGAAGAATTCTGTCATTTCATGGCAGAAGTCCATGTTCCGAATATAAAGTACACGTAAGTGGTTTGCTGAGTAATTCTGAGTGCTTTTTCCATCATCTGGTGGCATTTTTGCTGCTTGTTTGGCTTATGCAGGCTTAAAAATTGAAAGAGTGTGTATTTCTGGCTAAGCCAAGTACTGTGCTCTGTGGGCATGTTTTGATTAGAATTGGGCAACAAACCTAAACCTGTGCTGTTAAATTGCTTGGAAGTTTGTGATTTAGAACCAGAAAACAAAATGATTTTGAACTATCTGGGAAGGGCTCTGAGATAGTGGTGTCTCTTGCAGTAAGCTCTGAAATAGCTTTGGAAAAGAAATGGGGGAAAGTAATGAAATGTTACTGTTGCAACAGAGGTACTAGGGGGAAGTAAAGGGGTGCTACGCATGAAGGGCTGTACTCTTTGATGTTGGGGACTTCTGTCCTTTCCTGGTTGTGATAATTCTAGTGTGGAGCAAATCGTGGACAAAATGAAAAAAATGTTTCTTAGTTTGTTTGGGAGGCTGCCGAGACGGGATGTCATGTTGCGATTCCAAGCTAATGTCTTAATATGGTGCTGTGGTTTAAACCCAGTCAGCAAATCAGCCATGCAGCCCTTGCTCACTCCCCACCCTGGCTCCCAGAGGGATGGGGAGGGGCATCAAAAGAATGTAACTCCCAGGGGCTGAGGTAAGAACAGTCCAGTAACTAAGGTATAACACAAACCATTGCTGCTGCCACCAATAATAATAAGGGAAACAACAAGGGAAGAGAATACAACCGCTCACCACCCGCTGACCAACACCCAGCCTGACCTGAGCAGTGATCTCGCCCTTCCGGGTAACTGCCCCCAATTTATATACTGGGCATGACGTGCTGTGGTATGGAATACCTCTGGTTAGTTTGGGTCAGGTGTCCTGTCTCTGCTTCCTCCCGGCTTCCCCTCCTCCCTGGCAGAGGAAGAGACTCAAAGTCCTTGGTCAGAGTAAACATTACTGAGCAGCAACTGAAAACATCCGTGTTATCAGCACTGTTCCCAGGCTGAAAGTCAAGAACACAGCACTGCACCAGGTACTGAGAAGGAGAAAAATGACTGCTACTGCTGAACCCAGGGCAGCTGGGAAATTATATTAGAACAGCCCATGACTTACTACTCAGGTGTAACCATCTTCATTGGACTTTTTATGCAGGCCTGCTCATCCTGCTTTTTGGTTTGTGAAGTGTAGCGAGTCTGTGAAACTGTCACGATGCTGAAGCAGGCAGAAGGGATGGTGCCACCTTTAATCTGCTTTGCTCTTTCCATCTGTAGTGTTCAGGCAGATGTCATTCTCCTCCAAGAGTCCCACACAGTCATATTTTTGAAGCCATGTATCACAACAAATGTCTCTTTGCTTCCTAACACAAATGAGTTGTTTTTAACTGGAGTTGGAAAACTGATTTAGCACAAGTGTGGTGGGACTGGTGATCTTCGAACCTACTGCAGTGTTTCAGTGTAGGTGTGTACATATGCATCTATGTGTATCAGAGCAAGATCTGTCTGCTTTCTAGTAATGGACATGTGCTGGCTGTGTTGTCTCCATTTGGCAGTAGTTCTGTTAAATAAATCCAAAGGGATGACAAGTGTCCGGTACCCTCTGGACTAGAAAATTTAGAATCTGAAGGCGTAATTTCTGAGAACTTGTGCTTTCTATCCTGCTACTTTTTCCTTCAGCTGTATGTCTGAGGAATGTACTTGGCAAAAAGGCCAGTCCAAGAGGATCTGGGGAAAGAACAAGAACTTATTTTATTCATGTTGGGTTTTAATTTATACTTTGGAACAGTAGTCTGCTGGCATTACCATGTAGGCACTGTGGGCAAATGTATGTGTTACAGCATGTGCTCAGATGGGGCAGACGTAAGCAGGAAGGAAAGTTTTGTGCATCCTCTGTGTTCTTTGTACAAATGCCATCTGAAAAATGTGCATGAAGAGGAGCAATCTGCAGAGCATGCCTGAAGAACTGCTGATCAGCCCAGGGTCAGCCTGTGCATTTGTCTCAAATGATCTTGCCACGGTGAGAAATGCTTCACTGTTGTGTGATACCTGCAATGACAGCTGGTGGCTGCAGGTAGCAAATATCATAGACTCTGCTGCAGGTGGTAAGTGTGAAACACACCTGAGTCTGAGGGCTGGAATAAACTGTATTAAAGCCATCAGGATTCACTTAGAGGTCTGGACCCACTTGCAAAGTGATGTGATCCTACTGTATTGTTGGTCTGAGGGTGGGTTGTGAGGATTAGTTTTTTTGTTTGGGGTTTTTGTTGCTGTTGGATTTAAGCAGAATGAGATCCATAAAACTTGTGGAAAGCTCAGCGCTCACCAATTGCAATGCCATTGTGACTTCATTATAAAAATTTTATTGGTTAAATACATTCTTAATTTACAGAGGTACCATAACAAACTTACTGGACTTAACAAAGATTTATTCAGGACACTTAACTGTACACATAACACAGATGTCTTCCTGAAGCTGTCTCCAGAGGCTGGGTTGAACAGAAAAGGTTCTGATAAATGAGGCTTTTACTATCATACTAATGTATGTGGGGTCTAGCAGAATTTCAAGGCTGCAGCTGAAATTTGCTACTATATTGCAGATAGGATTTGTGCTCCACCTCATTTTCCCTTCTTTTTTGCAGATTCTGTACTGTACACCTTAGGAATTTCACGTTACCATCAGTATTCAGCTTCATGGTGACATGAGGAATCAGTCAAAAGCCGAGCATGGAACTTACCTAGGTTTTAAGAACTAGGCTGTAGTTGCTGCCTGCACTAATGCAAGCAGCCTTTAGATGGCACTCCTTGCTCTGAAGATAAGGCTTTGCTGCTCTTCCTGCCCTGCGCGATAAGGGAGGAGGTGGTTCAAAGAAAGCAGTGGCCTTAGTGAGGCACTGACTACACATTCAGTGGAAATTACAAAAACAACCGCTCAATACACTGTTATAAAAAGGGGAAGAGGAAATTGGAAAAAGAAAATAGAAAAAAGTCAGTTCTACTTTTGAGACTTGTATCAAAATCTTAGAAAACAGCCAGACAAACAGCAAGTAAACATCATACACTTCAGCCTCATCCACCACCCCAGTGATGTGGTGGGTCTTGGGAGGACCTGGGTATTGTGTTGGTGTGTGCTCTGCTTGGTTCCGGAGTTCTCCTCATACTGAGATCACTGGAGGGTCAGGGATTGCGGAGGCCCAGGTCATGGTGGAAGAAGCCTGTTCTCAGTAGGGTGACCCACTCAAAGCTTGTGGTTGAAAAACTTTCAGTGGGCTTGCAGGAGTCAGGCAAGATAGATAGCTGTGTGTTTCCTTGGATTTCTCTAGGTAGAGATGGCCGGTTTATTGGAGTAAACAACAAGAATCTTTGAATCTCCTGGCAGGATAGCTTGGGGAGTGGGAAGTGTTGTCCTTGGTGGACTTACACTGAAATTTGATTCTACAGGAGTTCTGGACAGGCTTGCTAGGGATGTTAAAACTGAATAATACGTGTATAAGTTGTCATGTTCCCATCTTTCTGGAATAGCACGATTTATAATTGTTTCTATGTTAATCACATTAATGAAAGCTGAAATCCAGTTTCTGCTTAATTAAAACTGTGTGATCTGCCTCCCCCAGTTGTGTGAATGGTATTGCTGCAGTTTCAATACACAACATTTTACATTCATGGAGCTTCTACAGAAATAAAAAAAGGAGTACTAAGGTCTGTGTCTGGTTTTGCACGTACTGTGGCATAACTGTGATTGCGCAGAGAAAACCAGTGATGAGGACATCATGCCTGTGCTACATGTTCCTTGGGCTCAGTTTAGGTGATCTCCGGTCTGCTGCTGACACTGATGCCCCGCTGCGGAGGAGTCCTGTGCCTGCTGTCACGGTAATCAAAGTGCAGTGCAGGGGGAGGGGAGGGTTGTCCTCACCCGTTTGCTTAGACACTAAATTGGATGCACCCAATCTTCAGCAGCAGCACGTACTTGTCATAATATTACACCTGACATTGGTAAAGTTGTAGGCAGGTATGTGACTAAGTTAAAAGCATCTCAAGATCAGTCACGATGCCTCTAGCTTCCAGTCTCCATCCACCACTCAACTGCTGGCCCTTTTGCAAACTGAACTTCCAGACCCACAAGAAAATCCTGTAAGAGTATCACAACACCTAGTGACCAGCATCTCTTCTGTGGTAAGGACGCATGCTTACAGTTTACTGGTTTCTTTTTGCTATGGTACAGAAGTGCTGGAATACAGTCAAGCAATGCAGGGTAGTGTTTTCTATTCCAGTATGACGAAGTTAGCAGTTAATCGAAATGTGTTCCAACTATTCTGTCAGAAGCCAGGTGTTGTAGAAAAGGAATTTATAGGAACTTCCGGTAATAACATGAAGGTACCTCAGCCATGTCTCCCTTAGTTTGTTGTTCAAGTCACACTGCTGCTTTTCACTAAATGACTTTGCTTGAAGTAACCTCTTGCCAGGCGTGTTTTCCTTAAGGCCTCGACAGACCATTTATAATGATGCTCAGTATTGTTGGTATGTGGTAACAAACTGGAAACTAATCCCATGTCTGCTGAAAGCTAAAACCAAGGCTGTATAATATTCTTCATGTTAAGGACAGGAATGGTGTTACTGAAGTATGTTCCAGTTCTTGAGTGGCAAATGAAATGCAGGCTGAGCAGAGACTGGCTTTCCACTTTACATGAAGGGGGTGGAGGGGCAAATAGTTGGAATAGTGCAGCTACTGCATGGAGGGGATCTGAGAAAGCTCAATAAATGCTGTCTGTCACAACTAACTGCAGCTGGGAAAGAAGGGCACAATGGTGCTTGAAGAACAGTGGGCAGTAGGAAAATGTAAACCTGTATCTGGAAAGGATTGGGGGGGAAGGAGGTCTAAGATGATTCATACCGATTTGAACATTATTCATTGAGAAGCAAAATACTTACAAGTTTTACTTTTGTGATCCTCCTGTACCAGCAGCTTGGGCTAATAATAGAAGAGTATTACGTATGGATTTGCTTTGAGTCTTCCCTCTCACCTGAATTAGAGGTGATATTTTTCTGCTATGATGTATCACTTATCTTCCTTATCCTCTAAGCCATAAAACAAGCGGATTCTACTGCTAATGTGGAACTCAAGCAGTAATGAAACCTGAATATCAAACTTGATCTACATACTGAGTTCTGTAATTAGATCTTAAAAAACAATTTTTAAATTTGGATTTAAAAAAGATTTGAAAGAAGCCCAAAGAAGCTTTATGCAGACTTTGTGCATGATAAATGTAATACCAGATAGTAAATGTACTAGAATGCTATTTTAAGTTAAAATGGTGTTGCACCACAGTATTTCCCTAGTTGGAAACCACTAAAAACCCTGCTTGTTATTTGCTCTCGGAGCATTCATGAAGTTTGACTACATACACTGTCACAAAAGACTCCAATTCTCTTATTTGACTTCAAGATACTAGTATGACTGTCTAGAAAAAGTAGTGCAAAACATTGATAGTCAAAACATGTTGATGTCTTTGCTGTGCCCTTAGGATAGAAAACATTCTCTCCTGTGTGCAGGGAGTACAAAGAGGAGCAACACTTATGGTGCTTTTAAAATCTGAACAAAGTTCTTGGGAAACATCCCAGACTTTCCTTGTATCTCTCCACTCATCCAGTCCTCGTCCACAGATTCCAGCTCTGTTATTATCTCACCTGCCTGTAAGAGAAGGAGTAATGTGAGCCAGTGCAGCTTACTGTGCAATGCTAACACAAGCATAGCTGATGTTACTCAGAAGCAATTAATACCAATCAAATAGAAGCAGGATATGGCCAGTCTCTTCTATTGGTTGTATCTCTGAGATTGTTTGTCCAAACCAGCTGAAGCTTCTTTTAGGGTAAATACTTGTCTATACTGAAAAATCACCACCTTCCAGAAGGAGAAAAAAGCACCGCTGGGTAATTTCTTGTGTTGCTGAAGCTCTCCAGGCAAGTAGGTACACAAGAGGGCTGTCTCACAGGTTCCCTGCCTCACTCGTTATTTGTATGTTTCCCTGCTGTTATTAGGGTTTCTTTTCTGAAAACACTTAAGCTTTATTTTTTCTTTCCCCTTTTTTCCTTCTTTCAATTTAGTCCCAGTATTTCCCAGAACCTGGAAAGTTTCCAGAGGAAAGTTTCCTCTCCCCAGAAGGAAAGCGATCATCTAAGTATCTCAGTGTGCCTGTTCAAAATAATCTGCAGCTCCGGTGTTTGATCCTTCCTCCTGTTTTCATCATCTCATGCCACACTCTTCTTCTGAGGTACTGTCAACAGCCCTGGCCTTTCTGCCAGTACCTCTGTTCCCATTTCTGCTTTAACAAATCATCTGGCCTTTCAGCATTGCAAGCAGCTAGTGCTGAAACTTATTACTTTGCTATTTTAGAAGGGAAAATAGCATGTTCCAGCTGATACACAAAACTCTTCGCCTGCTGTATAAATCTCTTATTTCTGAGAAACTTGATTTTGAGGATGCAGTCAGCTAAGTCATGACTGTGAATCCGCATGCTCACTGTTTCTTGTTCACACTTCTTAACACTATCTGGGCATTCACCAAGTATTTAATTTCTCCCCTTTTTCCTTTGACAACTTTGTATTGTGCTGCCAAACTTAGATTTTGCTCTACTAGGTGTCTTAGAGCAACTGCTGCTGTAGCACTGGCACTGTTACTGAAATCCTCCTTCTTGTTGCTGTCTTTATAGTTTTAAAAAAAAGATGTTCCCTTGACCATATCAACCGGTCAAGAACTGAAAGTACTGCAAAATGAGGTTGGTTTGTTTCTTGTCATGTCTTCTGGATCAGAGAAATCAGAGGAATTCTGTACCTCCTAACCTCTTTTCAATGTCTTCAGTGAAGACTGCCAATATGAAACAGAAGTAGTAAGGGCAAAACTTTGTTGAGAGGCCATTTATCAAATGTGTTAATATCTATTCCTATTAGACATACTTTGTTCTTTCTTGTTCCAAACCTACTTTCACAGTGGATAAGTCTTATTTTTTAGCATTCTTTGGCAGCATAAAACCTGTTTGAAAAACATCTAAGAGAGGCACTTACTTTGAAGGAAAGCTCGTCTTCATTTTCTCCATGAAAATCATAAAGAGCTTTGGCTTTTCCTTTCTTCCCTCCTACAGACTGTGACAGCTCTACCCTGGCTGCAGATCATGGACAAGACAAGTTATTTGGGTTGGAATGAAATAAATCCGTTTCCAGAGAAGTTTTCTGTCACTCTCATGTTTTCTCCCCACTACTGTGCTACAGGCTGTCCAGATGGTATTACTATTGCTACTTGGCAAATTCACTGTCCTACCGGAATAAAAATCTCTACTGCCACCAGTTCATTTTATAGTACTAACACATTCTCATGGTTCTGCTTCTACAAGGACTAAAATAAAAGTTCACTTGCTTAACTTTCCATAAACAGTATCTAGTAAAAGCTGTCTTTTCCTCTTTGTACTTGGAGATGAAGCAGCACTTAGTGTGTGCTATTTGCCAGTTAGGTGGAATTTATTTCCTGTCAACTTTCACTCATAACTTTGCTTGCAAAAGCTATGGGAAAAAAACAGTGACATTTTATGTCCTCTCTGAAGGTTTTGCCTGCAGTGATTTGGGGACCAAACAGAAGCTTCGGAAGAGCAAGCAGCCTTTGTTCCTTGCTTCACCAAGGGCATTACAATAGATCTGTGCCAACATGCAGCAGTTGTAGTTATTTACAGTTCTAACCAGCTCTTTGGCTATGCTGCAGTGTTTTTATTCAGCTGAGGGACAGCCTGGTTCTCCTGTCATCCCCCACACCTTTTGTACCCCTGAATTCTTACTAAAGGCAGCTCAAGGGTCCTGTTTTGCCTGTGCCTAAACCACACTTTAAACCATCCTATAATCTGTATTCCTTCCCAGATGACTTACTGACTAGAGCATTTTATTGCCATTAGAAAGAGTGGTTCCACACTTAACTTAGTTTAGCTTTAGGATATTAAGGACTGCAGTGGTGTGTGGCTTGTTAATGCAATGAAATAGTTGGGTTCTCCCAGAACCCAAATGCCATGACTGTCACAACCCAAGGAGTAATGAATTGCCATCTAGTAGAAGCACTGTACCTGAACAGATCTGAACAAAAACTGCTGGGAAAATCCCTTCCTTTTCATTCAGTCTTCCTCTATACCACTCTGGATCTACTTGTTCCAGTATCTGGATGTAGTCGCCCTTTTTAAAGGATAAATCGTCTTTGGTTTCTGCTGTGAAATCATGAAGCGCTTCACACCACTGTACTGAGCGTCTGTTGTTCTGTTCAAGTGAGCAGAAGAAATGTATTAATTTTAGAAGCGTTAATGGTGCCCATAAGCTGGTGGATACTGGTGAAAGCAGCTGTACAGAACACGGGTGTCCCAACTTTCTCTCGCACAATAGCGTTGCTGCAGATGTAGACTAGAATGGCATTTCAGCAATTACCACAGAATTTCATCAGGCTCAGACGCATTCCTTTTTATCACTGATGGCAGGGGACAGGATTAATCAAGTCAAAATTAGACCACTGCAGCAATACTTAAAATAGAGCTAACAAGAATTTGCTTCCGCACAAAAGATAAGAATTTACTGATGTTAATTTGCCAGGAGCTATGAATTCAATCAGTTTAGGCCAACTTGTCAGACTTCTAGATGGGACCAAGCAGCATTGTGTGCTGTGGGCGCTGTGCTACATCCAGGGATAAAGTTGTGCACCTAATCTGACATTAGAATAGAAAGTCCATGTAAAGCTATGAAAATGCTATTAAATTCTGTCCTTCACTTACGAAGTTTTATTACCTGAGGAAGGGAAGAAGAAACCTCCACCTTGTTCTTTAGTGTTGCTCCTGTACCTACATAAGTAAAGCACAACTTAGAATGACAGCAATGACTACTCAAAACCTTACTAATGATAGAGATTTTAGATATTTAAAGTGATTATTAGGAACAGCTTCTAAAGAACTCCTACTATTCCTTTTGGGTTTTTTAATGTCTTTTCTCTCTACCTCCTTCCCACATTCATTGTCCTTTTGCACTTTTCTCCTATACACATGCAGTACAAAACCATGTTCGTGAAGATTTTTGCAAACATATTTATACCTATTCCAGGCAGATCTTCAATTACTTCCACGAAGTTCAAGGGGAAGATTCCAGATATGCCTCTGAGCTCTCCTTTGGCCCACTCTTCATTTACATAGTCTTTCAGGATGATAGTTTCACCTTCCGAAAAACTGAGCTCATCTTGCTGATCTCCAATATATTCAAATCGCGCTACACATCTTGGGCCTCTGCACAAAAATAAAGAGACAAACTGACTTGCCTTATTTATTAATATTGCCCACTTAATAACACGCTAGCATTGTCCAAAATGTGGACTGATACAATAATTTAAATGACAGAATGCACTGAAGACAGAATGGGTGGAAAATTGGTGTCTAGCCCTGGTTCTCATCTCTGCTTTCTGAGGAGGATGAAGGAGCTGGATGCAACTTCTGCATCACAATCCCTGTTACAGTATTTTGCATAAGAGCCTATTTCTCTTCCAAGCAACAAAAACAGTGTCACTTTGTTTCTGGGTTACCGGATCCCTTTTATAGTTTTGCCTATATCCAAGTAAGTGTCCGGTTACACTTGTGTTAAGAACCTTATGGTTTTTTTGAGCAAGCATCAAAATTAGGTGCAATCAAGCATGGGTAGGGTATGGATGTTGTGTATTTGTCCCAGATCCCAAATGCATGGAGGTTTCACAGGGGAAAGATAGTTTTAATCTACTTTGACAAAATTCATACTGTAAAATCCATCCCAGGCATGGGGAAGTAACTTATTTATCAATGAAACATCAATGCATCTGATAAATTTCACACAGTTTGTTGAAATGCTGAAAAAACTCCTATATTTTTTCTCCTTTAAATATACGCAATAATGTAATAAACTAATAATGAAATAATAAGAAATTAAGAAAATTTTCATCTCTCAGAAATGAAAAAAGTGGTGACAGGCTTTAACTCTTTATATAGCATCATAGCATACAAACACTGTCAGTAGCTTGATTCTCACCTCTGTCCCCCACTCCTGTTAGCCAAAGCTTCCGGACAGAGGTAGCACTACCTGTTTTTTTCTGAGCTGCAGAAGCAGCTTTTAAAAATAAAGTTTCATTTAATGCAAGCCAAGCTCAATCTGAAGAACAAACTGAATTATCCCACTGATACTAATAGTTCTCTCTTTTCCTGAATTTGTTTTAATTGGTGTAATGAATGACTACAAAATCCAATAAATCATCGAGTAAAAATAGCACAAAAGATGTTTCTTGCCCACAGATCTTAGTAAAAGTGTTTGCAAATCGTAATGAATGTGCTTGAAGCATATTCGATAATTTCATTTGGGGAATTTTAGATTCACCTGTATAGTAACACACTTCAAGGTTAGATAGATTTCTCTATGTAAAGCTGTATTCTGTCCCATTTTATCTTGTTCTTTCAAATGAGTGGGAGCCCTACCACATTGTATTTTACAAGGATCCTGGAAGAAAGTTGGCAAGGCCAGGAGCAAAGAGAGAAGTGTGCAGTGCTGTTCAGGTTCATCAGATCACTTCACAGTCTCTGTAACCAACCTGCCTGAAGAATTATGGGAAATGCTCTTCTAATACGGTTCATAAGGGGAAGAAAAGTGAGTGAAGGGGACTATATCTACATGAACATTTATTATAAACATTATAACATATCTCTTATAAAAAGGAAGTGTTCTACCATTTTTTTTAAGCCACAAAGTGAGTTTTTAGGCTTTTTCTTTGTTTTTTACCTGAATACTATGTTTTCACCAAAACCTGTCAGTTTTGAGAGCTTAATTTTTAAAATACATTTTGGTGAATAAACTGTTCACCATATTAATCTCAATGCAGATAATTCTTCAAAGTTATCTTTCTTTTTACTTCCTAGTAAATCAACATGAAAAAGAAAACAGTATTGATGTGACTCACTTAATACATTGTGATGAACAGGGTATTCTTCTCCTGTTGCCTTCTTCTGGAACACCAATCTAGTAAGACAGCAAAATAAGTAAAATCTTCCATTTCAAGCTCATGGCAATATAAGTACAATAAACTTGGAACCAGTTACAATCATCTATTTTTCAGCTAAGCATCAGCTCCAGTTGTGACCTCCACATGACACTCTAGAATCACTGGCATGCTATGATATTTCATGATATTAATGTAGATTTCAGGTTTGTATGCCTGATTTCTCATTTTCCAATCTCATGCAAACAAGGAGCTCTATTTAATGTTTTCTGTTGTGAAACTGATTTGCTGTTTCTACTTGGGACTTGACTGACAGAATATGGGACTGGATGCAACTACATGTTGTTGCATTTAACTCCCTACTTTCAATTGGTAATTGCTCTCTATTATTTACTTGCACAATATATTACAACAGACAAAATTATTGTTTACACTTATCCTGTCTGGGCTTTGGTAGCCAGCTGTCCTCCAAACACAAATACATCTCGCAAATCTCACTTGAATTGGAGAAATACAATTTAGAAAATCAATACATAGATACATCAAACAGACAGCATTCAGTGCCTTTATCATAAGAGGACTTCAACTGTATTTTTGGTTTTTATTTATGACATGAAAGATGATCTGTGAGATGTGTAAGACTACAGGCCTGGAGACCCTGATGAGGAGCTTTGGGTTACAGTTTGCTATCAGATTAGTCAGTTCCCATAAAATCAACAAGAATGTTTCATTAGCTTATGTGAAGGACTGGAGATCATGCTGCCTTTTAGGACAAATAATCTTTGCTGTGCTCTTGCTAGAGGAGCTGGCATCTGTGGTGCTCTGAAGGTTCTAAGTACCAATCATGTACCCACTGCTGGATGTCCAAACCTAAGCTGTTACCTAGCTCAATACTGTAAAACACACCATAGCGTATAGTATAGAGACCTTGTATCAAGCTCAAACCTAACATGAAAGAAGTCCTCAGTAAATCAACCTCCTGTACTGTGCTATTTTTTGACCGCCCCTTTTCTTTTATTTTTTTTTAAACAAAAGATTTTTGCACTCAAAGGGTAACCACAACTAAAATAGAAATTTGAAACACATCTTCCCTAGCTTTTACGAAGTTGTATCTGTCTCTATCAATGCTGAATTCAACCCAAATTCCCTTTTCACTGTTTTAACATAAAATCTTTTCTTTATTAGCCAACGGTAGTAACAAAAGCTTTTAAATGAAATTGTTGGTCTGTGTAGAAGTAGCTGTTCAATTAGGCTAACAAATCTTTCTCATGAAAGCGAATCGACCACGCCAAGTTTAGTTTTTATTCTTCAGTATTTCTGTTAAAATCTTAAACACCATTACAAAGACATCCTGCACTCTCCGTTGGTTACCAAATACTTGGTATTGCCCATGTAGCAGCAGTACTCATCTCCACCAGCTTTCCTGGCTTGACACAGACACTTACTATCTTTAATGAATCATTGGAAGGGACCTCAAAGATCATCTGGTCCAACCTTCCTTGGGAAAACCTGACCTAAACCAGATGTCCCAGCACCCTGTCCAGCCAAATCTTAGAAAGTGCCCAGTGCTGAAGAATCCACCACTTCCCTGGGGAAAGTATTCCAATGGCTGATTGTTCTCATTGTGAAAAATTTTCCTCTTGTATAAAGTTGGAATCTCCCCAGGAGTAACTTGTGCCCATTTGTGCTCCTCTCCAAGAGAAATGGATGCCCATGTCAATGCCTAGCCATACAACCTCACTGCATCCTGGTGTCAAATTTAGCATTCCTCCATGTCCATATGGCTCGTGTGGATAGCCCTAAGGCCCTTTCCACTGTCACAGAATGGACTTTAATCTCAAACTCAGACTTGCAATAGATTTGACCCAGCTTTTGGTGCAGTGAACATACTGTATCTCTTATAAAGATGAGGCACTAAATTAATTGCTATTGGACTCCAAAACAGCACCTGTCTCTTGCCTGCCATTTACTGTCACATTCAGTAACAGGATTGCTTTAAGCCGCTCATTTGCAACAACACAATCTCCTTGCACTTGTGCCAGCACCACCACTTGTGCAGCCACTGAGTAAGCCACTTGGGCAAATTGATCCAGCTGGGAAAAAAAATATTCTAGGAAGAAAAATACCATGTTTCATTGGGCCCAACTGTTGCCCTGACCTAATTCACTACAGGGTTATAAAAGTGGTGATTCCAGCACAGTTCAAGTGACAAGAAAATGAAACTGGGAGATTGGGGTGAGGCACAAAAAGCAACCATCTTACCAAGTGTTGATTCCTACATGCAGCTGTGAGCAACTAATCTGCTCTGCAGACCCTGAGTGACCACCCAGGTTAACAAAGAGATTCTGGTAAGGGCCATGATTTTCTCACTTGGCTTCAAATGATAGCAAGACAATCCCCATAGCATAAGCTGGTCCTGCCAAATCAAGCATCTTTCTAGTACCATACAAACAATGTCTTCTTGTCTTCTGTACTGCCAGATGGAAAAGAGATTACGCAAATACAGAATGTAGTTAAAAACACATGAGCTATAGTAAAACAGAAACAGAAAACAAATGCAGCAGGATCTTATGTAGCAATGAATACAAAGCCTACATACAACTACTTTAACAAAGCTGGCAGGAAATATCCCTGTGCGATTGCCACATTTTCCTCTGTACCACTCAGAATCGATTTTCTCCAAAAGACAAACAGTATCGCCAGAATGGAGTTCCAGGTCATCAGGATGCTCTGTAAGACAGCATCATTTCAATTAACAGCAGTTGTCACACTCACCGATTTTAAGTAAAACCTTCTTAATAGAAATACCACAGTCAAAACAAGAATGGGTTTTCAAAAAGTCTTAATTACACTTGATAAACTAGTTTGCTTTAACTAGAAGACTAGCCCAACTATAGCTTAACCCATGGATCTGAACGACTCTACCTGCAGACTTTACAGGCTGAGCTTCCTCATCATTTTTAAGCAATAATTCCTAATAAAATTCCAATTTGAAAATCTGGGAGTAAAACAAGCTTCCAGATTGCTTACCTGCAGGAAAATCATGCAGGACTACAGCATGAGGTGCACTTGTGTCAGAAACTTTTGGAGGGTGGTTTGAATCCTGACAACACATAAATACATGTAGTTTATAAATCATGGAAGATACAGAGATTCTCTGCTACATGTTATGAAAGTAATTTTGTGACTTTACACACAATGTTTTTCTGGTATCAGATAATTACCTTTGGAGGCAATGGTTAATACTGGTCACAGAGCTATAGGACTGAATCCTGTATGCATTTTGCTAGTGTAAACCACAATATATTTCATCAAAATCTACTTTTGAGCCAGTAAACTGAAGGAAAGGCATGTAACTCTTCCCAGTACAAACAAAGCCTCAGCAATCTGTGGCTCAGAAACCTGGAGTGTTGGTATCAACTCTCATCGCAAGGGTCGTGGTCAAATTTTGCACTGCTGCTCAGTACTGCATGCTGCCAGCCACTCTTGCTTGCTTCGAGGGAACACGCCAGCCCAGCTCTCCCCAGTACACTCATCACGGGCAGCACATCTTCCCCTCAGCATTTTAGAGCGGCGAGCAAGCCACAAGGCCTTTGCTTACCAGAGGATAACTCTGAAGGAAAATTACATTTTTTTTGTGGGAACTTCATAAAGGGAAATTGTATTCAAAATGCTGAGCCTTTTTATTTGTCCCTCCCACTAGGAATTTTTAGACTGTACTGATGACAACCTCTGTGAATTACATTCAAAGCAATCGACTGCATACAAAAAACCCAACCAAAAAAGACCAACATGGAGAAAGATAAGGCCAGAATAATATGAATTACAATAGAAACCAACAGATTGCATAGAAATATATTTCAGTCATGTAGATTTATGTTAATAATCAAAAAGGCTGCACAAAGTTGTAATTTATACTATTTAATATTAATCCTGTCATGCCCTAAAAACATGGTAAGATCTGTAGAAGCAGAAAGAGGAAAATGCCTTGAAGTCCGTATGTCAAAGCCAATTTACTGATGTATCATGTACAGTACTTCACACTCACTTATCTTTTGCCCACTTTTCAGATACTCAGCCAAGGGAGTGATTATCTTCCAAGGAGACAGAGGAATTTTACCAGTTTCCTCTGCCTTCTGGCACTTCAAATAATTACTGTTGCTCTGCTCCATAAGCAGAATGTCCTTGTGCTATGAGGCAAATCATGATTATTGGGTTTTGTTTTGGTAGTTGTTTTGTTTTTATTAAAGAAACACAAGGATTTAATAAAACACTATTACATTTCTCAGTGTAACCTTTAAAGCCTAAAGCACCTGATACTGTAATGAGCTAGGAGACTTACTCATTAAATATTTATCAGCAGAAAAAAATGCCTTACCTTACAAGACAGATCTCCAGTGTTCCTGGGAAGACAATTTTCCTTGGCACTTCCATGAGGCACAGGTAGCTTGAATAGAAACAGAGGCAAATGGAAATGTGTATTTCACTTCTAAGCACCTGAAATTCACACTGTGAGTGAAAATGGTCAGACAATGGAATTATTCAAACCACCTACTGCAGGTAACTAATTTAGGAGTCCAGTGGAAGAGGACAAGCTCCTTTGGAAGGCATTCAAAGAGACTGCTGGTGATATGAACTGCCACTTGAAGAAACCCAGGTGTTGTCATCTGCTTTAGAAGTGTCTCAGCCATCTAACTGATATCATACCATACAGTAATGATGTTCAGCAACACACTGGCACAAAAATGTATTCATTTGTCATGGAGGGCGCTGGAAAAACAACCTGACGGAAAATTTCACTAACAGCAACATTTGAGGGCAGGGAATTACTGATGATCTGCTACTGAATGAAATCTCATGTACAAAAATATGTCACATGTTTCTTATGTAAACAGGTGTGGCTGCATCAGAGAGGAAGCATCATGCTTCCCTTATCTCAAAGCTCTTCCTACTATCAACCTAGATACATTTTTCTCTCTCTTTCTTGCTCTTCTGCTCCACCAAGGATCTAAATGCAAGAGTGAATATCAAAGAGAAGGCAACAGAAAGCTTCCATGTTGTACTGAATGTTGATGTTCATGCTATGTTATGCTATGTTTGGTTTTTTTTGACAACAGCACTGGTTCAAGCAGCCACCAGCTCTGATAGCTGATCAGTATCAAGTATCTGGGGGAAGACTCTCCTTTTTATCTGTAATATCAATCTACTTATATTTACTATTCCATAACAACACATGCAATACTAAAACTATTTTATAATGAAAACGGATGGCATCAATAGGATGAAAACGTAAAGGTAAGTGATGCTACATGCCTCACTCTTTGTGGGCTTGATTAAGCAAGGTCAACTACTTCTCAAATTAAGCATTTTGACATATATGGGGAAAACCAATATACAAACACAATCATTTCGCATCTTTTCATGTGTTGTGATAGAATTCAGAACTGGTGACTATAAAAAGAACCCCCAAAGCCAAAAGGTATGCATTAAAGATATATATATTAATTATATATATACACAAAAATACACACACATATCTATACTTCGCATGTATATTCCTTTCTCCATTATTACCATACAGTACTTATTACTATCGATTAGTATTTTCTAAGGAAGTTTATACTGATAGATGCACTTTGAAAGCCACATCATAGTAACCTTCCTTACTACCTCTTTCACTACTATTTTAAGCAGCACTGGTTTATGATCAACAGTCTCAGAATATCTCAACTCTCACCATGTATTTATTGTAGAGAGGATGACCTGGTTTAGGCCTAGGAGGTAATGCTGGATCTGAATTTTTAAAGACTGAACTTTTTGATCTCTTGGGTCCCAATTTGAACTTGCTGGTTTTAGTGTCAGGAGCAATGTCAGACGTAGACCGTGAAAGAGCTGCCTTCTGGGAGGAGGTCTTGGCTGCAGAGAGTTTTGGTGGAGGTGGCCTCCCAGGAACACTTCTAGGTGGGGGAGGTCGAGCAGGTATAATTTTTCCATTCACAGGCCTAAACATCAGGTAAAGCATAAAGGAAATATGCATATTAATAAGCCTGCTACCTCATCCTCCAACACAGCCCTAGCTATAGAATATGCAATAAGGAAACATGACTCAGGATGATTTGGACTGCAGTTTGTAGTATCTGAAGCTCTCTGGGATTACATGAACTCTTCAGGTACTGGAACTAGAGATAAGCCCGACCCAGCAGTGAACCACACCCTTCCGGGTTTCTGCCCTCCATTTTTACATCCTGGGCATGACGTGCTATGGTATGGAATACCTCTTTGGTCAGTTTGGGTCAGGTGTCCTGTCTCTGC
>JANRGW010001967.1:0-29280 GCA_024733675.1 Psilopsiagon aymara | reverse complement strand
GGTGTCCTGTCTCTGCTTCCTCCCAGCTCCCCCTCCTCCCTGGCAGAGCATGAGGCTCAGAAAGTCCTTGGTCAGACCAAAACATTACTAAGCAGTAACTGAAAACGTCGGTGTTATCAGCACTGTTCCCAGGCCGAAAGTCAAGACCACAGCACTGCACCAGCTACTAAGAAGGAGAAAAAATTACTGCTACTGCTGAATCCATGACACGGATCAAGTCCTTAGATTGCCTGACTATGTATTTCTAAGTCTGCTCACCTCTGTCACTTCTCAACGGCCTGCCAGCTTTCCTGCGAGTCTACTACATAAGCTGGATTTCTTTCAGCAATCCACCCTGAGAAAGAGCTTTGGCTGAAGCTGCCTTAGGATGGCCTTGTTCTAGTGGACTTAGGATGGACTTGCTCTCTTTTCACTAGAGCTTTAGTGAAAGCCCTGAAAAGCTCTGCTGATCTAGCTGGTCTTCAGAAATAAGACTAGCTCATTCCCTGGGATGTCACTCACCTCAAGCGACTTTTGGGCCTCTGCTGAAATTCATGACATATAGCACCACTTTGCACTATGGCATCAATAGCAGAATTACCACTTTTATGCAACATGATGTCTACTGCTGAAAGAAAACACTGGAGTTTTCTGGCAGTGCTGGAGGTACCACACTCTCATCAGTGTGCCAGTAGTTTGGAAACCAGAATCAGAAACTCATAGGTGTCAGTGATAATTAATCTAAAAAATCCCCTTTACTAAGCATTGATTAAAAAAAGCAGCCTATAGAGCACACACAAGCCACAATTTTTAGAATCAAAGAGTGTGGCCAAATCAATAATTTGATTAAAAAAAAAAATCACCTCTGTTATAAACAAGCATTATGTACCTATAACTTTGGCTTCCTGTTATTAAGAACCCTGGCACCAACACTACTCCAAAAATACAAAATTGTTTTATTATTAATGGGAAATATTTGGCCATTTACTGCAAGTTTCTGCTTCAGTTGTCTCTTCCATGTAGTGTAATTCAAAACAACTATTTGCTTATGTGAATTCATCAAGGGTCTGTAAAAATCATCAAGCACAACAATTGTGCATTAGTGGGTCTCTGGAGTCTCCTTCTGACATATTCTGAGTGTCATCCACCACTTGAGAAGACACTAGTGTTCTACTAATGCTCCTGATACTAGTTCTCCATTACTATCTGAGATTGGATTAGTTTTTTCAATTTCAAAAAACCAATCCACTTCTGTTCAACTTCCACCTCTCCCCTTTCCTGGCCTCATCCAGGAAAGCTTTTTTAATGTTGACAAAATGGGAAATTCCAAGTTAGGCTGCATTAAATCTGGAAACAAACCAACCCATGGATTTGTAACGCAACTCAACTAAACAAGAAAACTCTAACAAGCAATTCAAATAATTATTATTGCTTACTTTTAAAAAAATAATAATCCATTTGAGTAGAAAAGACAAAGGACAAAATGTTTACTGAAGTTCCAGAGATCCTCCAGAGAATCAGGAATGCTGCTACACTACACAGAACAGAGGAAAGCAACAAGCCCGTAAGGGACAATAATGAGGTGTTTCTTGTGAGTACAACCACATTCTTTCTTGTTAATGAATTCTTATTATTATTGGTAGTCTAAGTTTAATAGCTGAAAGATTCTCTTGTTCTGACACAACAGAGGAAGATCTTGTGTTTAAGCCCACAGATTTAGAGTGCAGATGCTGAGATAGCCACAGTGGCCTAGCTAGCCAATGCTTTATCTTCCTCCAGTTCATCTCTGGCACTCAGTGGACCTGAATTTAGGGCTAGTCCAGCTACTTTTGCCTCCATAGACCTTCTTTCTTGTTGGGTCAAAAGAATAAAACCCCTAAGGTTATCACTGATTCTGCATCTTCACAGGTATTTTACAGCTGATGTGAACTGCATAAACTAGCCAGTACTTCTGGGAAGGCACTGTCCCAGCATCTGCCCTTTTCAGGGTGACAGCAACTGCCACCTCCATTCATTTACCACTGAAACCCAGCCACAAGTGCGAGCGCTATGGGTGAAAAGGTTAAAGATGCAGAAAGGAATGACTGTCAGCAGCCACTGTACATTAGCTGAAGAGCCAAACAGCTGTCCTCCCATAATCTCCCTGCTCATACCAGTAGTGTACAAACAAGTATTAATCAGCTAGCAACTTGGTCCTGCCTATTTATTAGTAAGCATACTACCCACCCAAGCCTATTGAGCTAGAACAAGAGTTGGTAGTGTCTACACTAACTAGGCAAACTAACTTAGAAACATTACTTTTAAGTGAATCACTGAAGAACAGCACTTACCTTGGGGGTAGCAGAGGATCTAGCTGAGGCATTCCACCCTTTTCTGAATGATCCAAATCCTATAAAAATTCAAAAGAAAAAAGCTACTTCTTTAAGCCTAAGAAACAAAACTGAACTTGTTTAAATGATGCATTTCTTATATTAAATTATATCCTACATACAGGAAAACCATGAGTTTCTAGAAGTCTGGGAATAAAGTGATAAGTATTATGGTGCATTCCCCCATTTCAAAGTCTTGTTGGACACAGAAGAAAACTTAAATCATCTGTGTGAGTACCTGAATCACAGCTTGAGTTGTGCATTAAGTATGACCCAGCCCTCTTCTCCTACCACATGGGAGTCAGGGCTCAAGAGCCAAATTCAGGACAGTCATAAAAATGTACAATTTCACTGCCCGCAGGATTCCAACTGCTGCAGTTACATCATCAATTTTGATCTAACTTTGACAGATGAAACACTTTGAACAGGCTTAAAGCAGAAAACATGACATTAATGAAACTCACACAGGACAGCATCTCTTGCAGATAACATTAGCTCTCATTAAAGAAGGCATCTAAGTATGTTTCTTAGAGATCTAAAAGACAAATCCTGATGAATTTTGCTTTGGCACATTATGGTGTTACTCCTCTCAGCCTCCCATCCTGACCCTGCCAGAGATTACTACCCTGTAACAGAGTCAGCAGAGGGGAACATGTGCCATGTCTGAAGGGCTTGGACCACAGTAATGGATTAAGAAGTTACCATTCTTTCTGCCTCTTGCTGTTCACTGTCCTCCCAGTGCCAGAAAGTACTGCCAGCTCCTCTGAACAAGCACAACTGCTTGCGGAACAGTGTAGTAAATGAGAGCGCTGAATCTGGGTTCAAAAGTATCCTTTTTTGAACCAGTAATATTCAACAGGTCTCAGCGGTCTTGTTTACTTAATTAGGGATACATGTTCTTAAAACTGGTAAACAATTTTGGTGGTTTTTCATACCCAGAAAATACCTAGGTGTATTTTGTGACAAAATTTTGACCTTTGATTAAGACCCCAAATAAATGCTCCTGACTGAATAATCCCAATTAGAAAGAAACCTGCCACTTTCAGGTGGGGATGTTATACCAAAACAACTCCTCTTCTGTGTGAAAAGGAAGAAATCTGTGCCAATTATTGCTTACAGTCAATAATTTTTACTGTTGTTGGTTAATCACTTCCACTCACAAACAATACTAGCTTTAGAAGCAGAGAATTTCATATCTTTCCAAGGATAAGATTTAAATGTTCCAGTGGACTTGATGCAGTCTTTTTCTTGAAAACATTATCTGAGGCTTACATACGCCTGTCACAATAACCTGCACGACACTGGAAAAGTTTTGAGGTTGCATTCTTTAAAATGTTATTTAACATCTTGCATTGGACGTTATTTTTTCAGCATTATTCAGAAAAGATGGAACCTCTATTAACAGCCTCTTCAATTGTGACATTTAAAACCCACTTCATCCTATTAGCAGAGGTAACCACAAAGAAATTTCATGGCAGTTTTCTAGCTAGCGAGGGCTTTTGATTTGACTTTATCTTTTAACTGCCTGTGGTTTCCAAGACAGACTGCCATTCTTGCCATCACAGCACTTAATATTGGGAAAGTCTACTGTCATTTTCTGGTTTGTTTTAATTCCCTTTTGTAAATCCATGTCAAAGGGCATATAGGATACATAGCTACAATGTCTATCAATACTAGGTGTTCAGGAGCAAGAAGCAGGGCCTTACTTTCCCTAATACATGGTTCTACTTTGTCTCTAACAGGACCAGAAGAAAACAACTAGAAGAAAAGAGCTGAAGAAGGCAAGCTTCATTCATCTACAGAAAAGTTTCCTCTGCCTGGAAATTAGCACAGACACCGAGAGGTACCATGTGTATGGAGTTAAAAAAATACATTTCTAAAGAATTTTGACAGCATTTCACTATGTAAATCTCATTGGACTTTGAACCACTTTGCAGTGCTTTTGAAAGTAAATTGTAGAATATCCTGATTCCAGCTACTAAATACAGAAAATTGAAGATAGATGTGATCAAAGTTCAGTAAAATCAACAAAGTGCTTTTCAGAACTGACAGCAGTCTAAATTATCTGATTAAATTAGAGAACGCAATTAAAAGAAAAAAGCCTTATATTTCTGAGTAGTCCTTTTAATCCTTTGGTCCTTGAAATAACTTACTTTATGAATGCCTGAGAGTCACAAGAGATCTGTTAACCAAAGCAGACAAAGCTGTAATACAGGAAAACAGGCCTAACTTACCACCTTTTTTACTAGGTCACCACTGTTCTGTTTTCCCACTGTGATATCAGAGGTGTTCCCAATAGGCTTTTCAGCAGGAAGGGGCGGAGGGCTATGCAGGATTTCATTTAAATCTGTAAAAAACCCAAAAAGTTCCCAGATGAAAGTTTTATTAATAGCTTCTTTACATGAACCAACAACAGGTGACAGAATGCATAATGGTTTGGGGCATTTTTTTGTGAACACAACTTCCCTACTGAAAGCTGGAGCAGCCAATGGGCAGGAACACTTAAAGACTAGTGAAGAAAAAAGGGACATGAAGGGAATATTGCAACTCTGGGGTTAATTTCAGGAGTACTTTCCATCCTGCATAATGGATCTTCAGTTTATGCTCGGGACACCAGTAAATTATTCTAGAGTTTCAGGGTTTCAGCTGCAATACTTGTTGATATAATATTAGACGAGTAGAAGAGTTTCTACCCTTGGGAATGTCAGACCCATTATGGGATACCCTGAAACACCATCACCATCTCTCAGCCACATTTCTGAACCGGCTCACTTTTTTCAGCTGTCAGCTCCTGGAATATCCTTCAGGCTGGAAAACAGCTGAGGGTTATTTCAAGTAACCCTGAAAGATCAGGAGACTTGGATAGAAGAATCTCCAGAAAGGTAAAGGCAAGAAAAGAAACTGTTGTCTATTTCAAAATTCATGGTGACAGAAGGAAAACAGAGATGGAAGCTCTTTGGTAGTCTTTAAGACACTAAGCAAATATAGGAAATGGAAGAGGAAGCAGTAGAGCTCTTACTAGGGAAGAGTGATGATGTCTTCAGTTTCAGTAAAGAACATAAAAACCTGCTAATTATATGATACATTATACTGCTTTCAGAGTCTCTCCCACTGAAACCTGGGAAGCACTTAGATTTTGCCAGTACCATTTTGTCTTTACGTACCAATCATTTTGTCTTCATGCATTAGAACTCTGCCATCTATTTTACGATGTATTTGTATAGCAAGAATATTAATTTCATACAAAGAACTTCAGACACTTAAGCTCTTCTGACTTCCAGCCAGTCTTGGAGCTATGTAAAAACATATGTAGACAGCCTGGACATTTATAGATTGATGACAAAAGAGATTCTATCCAAATGAAAACTTTCAGTTGCTCATTTCATGAAAGTATTTCCAAAAAGCAATCTGTAAGAAGCAGAAGTATTGCTTGTTTTTTAACACCTCAGTTGCATTATTATGATATAAAACACTGCTGTGATGTTTAAAAATGGATCACTTCAAGGATAAATCCCTTCTTCCTAGAAGGAAGTCACAATTACCATGTTGGTTTCCTGTGACCACCTGTGACCAAGCACAGGAAAAACAAAACTAGTGCAGTTCGTCACTCTACTAAGTTAGCATGATGGATGAAAAATAAAACCAATACCTGACAGTAACTGTAAGAGAAATCTTTTCTAATCATGCCTTACTGATCTATAAAAAGCATGAGAGATTTATTTATTCATGCCACTTCAAATCTTGATCTATAAAGATGGCCTAATTTCCTTGACTTTACTCTTTACAAGACCATAATTAAAGGAAATAAAGGACAAAACAAAACACCCAAGAATTAGAAGGCAGGTGTTATTTTCAGTGATTTCTAAGTGTAATAACTGAAGTGGAAGTTTAATACTTCCTTTCTAATGAAATCACAACAAAAATGATAATGCTAAATGAGTGCTTTACCGGAGTTCAAATTCTTAAGCACCCAGCTCTGTCCCCTTTTTGCTAGTGTTTTTGGTAGTTGTTTGGGGGTATTTCTTTAACGTTTGCAGTGGTTCCTGGCAGAATTAATCTCCCTCCACACCCAACATGGTGAAAGACTCCTTGTACTGTGATTATGTGGCCCTCTTACAAGGTAGATCCTACTGTACCCATGTTAAACCTTGGTCCAAGTAAGTACAACTTTCTTTTTCATTTTTTAACTTCTAACATCTTACATTTCTACTGACATATGATTACTCTGCTTTCTTGGAACCTGCTTCTGTCCCTCCACATCCTGTTAATCCTACAGCTACAGCCTCCCATAAAGCAGTCCTTCGTACTCCCCTGACAATTGCAGCTAAGTACAGTATGGGCAGCAGTCTCCTATGGAAAGTTCCATTACCACTAGAGAGCAGCAAGAGACCAGTTATCTACAAGTTCAAAAGAGAATCCAGCTCAGGGAAGACAAAAAATGATAATACTAAAAAAATTGTCAGGTCTTTTTCTCCCTTTTACCCCCTAAAAAATGGAAATCACCGTTTCACTTCTGGAGAAGAATTATGTCTTGAGTTCTTTACAGTGATTGTAAATGTATTCTTCCAACTGAAAAAACCTTTATTCATGATCAGAAAGATCATAATTAACAGAAAGACTTGTTCTCATAGCTTTACTTTCAGCCTTCTCAGCATTTTTAATAATTTCAAATGCATTTCTCACTTATGCAGAGGAAAGGAAATCCTAGTATTTTAGCACTGGGGAGAGGTGGCATGAGGAGGGAAAGAAGGGAACTTGGGAAATAATGGGAGAAAATCTTAGGAGAGAAGCCACCTGGACATCTGGTTGTTACAAACTGGCTCTACACCTAGTTGGTGTAGTAAAACATGATTTTGAAATAGGAGTTTTAAGAGCTATCTTGTGACATTTCTCCCTAAGCTTTGAGGATAAAACATAAGGCTAAAGAGAAGCAAGAGTGTACTCTTGCGTACAAAGATCAACACAAAGACCTCTTGTCTCTGATAAATTTCCACTCTGAGATATTCTTGGTGTCATTTGTAAAGCCATAAAGGATTAGAGGTGAAAGGTGTTAGGGATATAGTAGCTGTCAGAAAACTATAGTCAAGACCTTGACACAAAGTTGAACACATCAGGTTTTTGCATCCAAGTTCTCACATACCATTTTTATCCCCTCAATTGCTACCAAAACACTATTGCTTAAATGGGCACACATTTCAAATTTCACAAGGGTCAAGGGAAACTATTTGATGTAATCTGTGAAAATTATCTTTACATCCCAACACAGCTGTGTTTGAAGACAAGTTTAATACACTAATAATGTTCTTTTGGCAAGGGGGGGCCCTGCCCTCAGGAAGCTCAGGAGCAGCAGTCAAATATTGTCAGCTGATGTCAGAAGTGAATTTGACCAAAGGTATAACTCAGTGATATGGTTTAGCTGACAAAACAAGCTTGCTTCTGCTGAGAAAGGTCTCCTCCAGCTGTTCCCTGCAGCTTCCCTTAGAAGTCCCTACTGCTTCACCTCTGATATGCATTAGCTCCATAAGATGCAAGGGACATCAAACATAACACAAAGGAAGGAGCCAGATGAGGTAGCTGGGAGGCAGGGAGAGGGGAACATGACTCCTAGCTGTTTCTTCTTCCCACAACAGCCCTTAGGTTGGCTCCACTGTCTTGTCAAACTGTATTGCAAAATTCCTTTGGTAGCTAATACAGCTAATAAACAGCAACTCAACGAAGTAAATGGTAAGTCAGAGTTAAAAAGCTTTTCTGAGATTCCTCAGACAATTCGAGAGAAGAACTTACATTTCCCGGGTTTAGCTGGAATTCGGATAACAGTGGGTTTCCGAGCTAAAGCTGGTTGAACAGTTTGTTCCTTTGCAGGTTCACTTTTGGTGAGGAACTGAAATGGATCTAAAAGGAAAGAAACAAAAAACAACACCCCCCCCCCCATTTAATATTTATTTGTTGAACAAAATCTCACTGGGTATAGCTTTCATTATTGAGGACTTACATATTTTGCACACAGGAAGGTGATAATAATAGTAAAATCAGGCTGATGCAAATAGAGTACTCAGCTCTTTGCAAATAACATGTCTTTTCTGTACATCTGCATTCCTAGTTGACACATAAACATGCTCCAGATGCTTTCCGGGATTATATAAGCCACTGAACAAGAGGAACTGCATTGCTTCCTAATAGGGACCTGAAATCAGGATGGCTTCAGGGAAACGTTTTCAAAGCAGTAGCTCTAATATGCAAACATAGCTGTGAACACATTCACTAAAAAGTTTTAATCAATAAAATCTTGCCAAAGCTAGAGTCAGCACTGCAGCAGATAAAATGCCTACAGAAACAAAGCAAAGCAAAACAAACACTTAAATATTACTGATTACAAAATGCCTTTGCTGTAGAACAACTAATTCTCTGGAAGATTCTGCATAATACTGTTGATTATAAACTTGGTGTCAAGCAGGAGACTGGTTCAGACCAAAAACTGGGAACTGTGCTTGAGCTCTGCTCCTGCCTGTATCACTTCATTCCTCTACAAGCCTGTCCAGCCATTCCATAGGTAAGATAGGAGTACTGTTTTCTATGCTTCATAAACTTAAGCACTGGTCTCTTATTAATAGGCATGGGAACATATGTGCATGTAGAAAGCAGCTGTAGAAATACTCAAGACATAAATAAAATCCAAATCAATGGGTTCTTTTCTCAAGTACACCTTCATGTCAAAGAGCAGTACTTCCTATATATCTCATCTCTGTTATTAACTGCCACCTTTTTCTCTGACATTACCAAAAACTGTAGTAAAAAGGCAATGCTTAACAGAATTGTAAATATGTGAAGTAGAAACTGGAGAAGGACTCCAGATAGTAAATTCTCCATGACACATATTCATAGCCCCAACAACTGAATTTGATCTCCTTTGGTGGCCTTTTAAGATGTGTAGCTCAATGAGATGTTATTTATGGAGTGTCAGAGTCTCAGAGATGTGGTATGCTGGGCATCTCTTTAAATTCTTCAGGCCTTTCTGCAAAAACATACCCTTGCTCCAAAGTACTACCACACTTGTTGATAAATTTGGAAGTCCTGTATTTGATATGACTTTTTATTCAACATAAACCTCTCAATTTTAAAAATTATGTAATACAAAGTCATGATTTCTTACAGATCAACACAAAGACATCGGGCTCTGATATATTTCCACTCCAAGATTTGTAAAGCCGTGAATGATTAGAGGTGAAAGGCATTAGGGATACGGTACCATCCATAGGAACTGTCGGAAATACATAGTCAAGACCTTGACACAAAATTGAATTCATCAGGTTTTTGCATTCAAGTGGACACTTGGATAATATAACACCAAAAATAACACAAAATAGGCCCAAAGCAATTTCAGGGAGAGAAAACACAGTGCCATATTGAGCTGCTGAATTACAATGTAATGGACTGCCCTTCCGCATCCACACAACCTGGCAGTCACAACTCCCCCAACCACTGCTGCCACTTCTCTTTGCAGTCCCCTCTGTCCACGCCCCCAGCCCTCCCTAGCTCCTGCTTCCAGCATGCAGTGTAGCAACAGCAGGGACAACATGCTGCAGGGCCGGTGCATGCTCACCCCTGCTCAGACGTCCACCTCCTACTAGCCCCTTGCTCAAGGCTCTGTAGGCACACCCATCATGTACAGGTGTGCCATGGGGGTTTGTGCCATGGTCTTTTTCAAAGTCAAGACATCTACCTGCCTGCCAGGCATCAGGTTCCCCAGAAATCTGCCTGCCACCTTCATGTCACATCTTATTCATTAATCAAAGTACCTCAATTCCTTCTGTCAAGCTGCATGTACAACAGCTTCAAGCTTACAGTTCAGGTCATAGAATCACAGAATGGTTGAAAGGGACCTTAAAGATCATCTAGTTCCAACCCCCCTGCCATGGGTAGGGACACCTTCCCCTAGACCAGGTTGCTCAAAGCTTCATCCAACCGGGCCTTGAAAGGTCAAAGATTTGTCTACACCTAAAGGTATACAGACTATAGTTAACAATAAGCTCTGTTACCGTCCAGGCAGAAGGTAACTCCCTCGTATTGTCTCCAAAGACACTGGCACACCCAGAAACCAGGCACAGGCAACCCACAGTGTTTTAGAAGGTAAGGGTATAACTAAGATCTTCAGTTATGGATTAGCACTAGACAGTAAAAGGTTTAGGTCTCTTCCATGAAAGCTGCACCAGAGCCAGGGTTCTTCTAGAGGACTAAAGCACAGACTACAAGAGGGGTGCGAGCATTCTGGCAGTACGGTCATTACAGGAAACAAAAATCCCACTCGTGGAGTTGTAATTTTCCTTTTTTTCCTTCATCCTTATGTCTGCCAGCTACAATGCTAACATTTGAATTGCATCAAGAAAGATTTATCTAATCTTAACTCTTACGTTAGTTTTCAGAGTGACTTCAGTGCAGCTGAAAAAAGAAAACCCAACCTGGACTTTCTGCTCTTTCAGTTATTTGGCAACTCTATGACTCATTTGAGGAGTGACCCTGGCGAGGCAGTAGGGCAGTGGAGCCTCAGTGCTGCACTGGCCTGTTGGGAAGCTAGAGCCAGAGGGCGAGCAGAGGAAGCGTGAGCAGGGCTGACACGGGCTCCTTGCTTCAAACAGCAGACTGTAGGAAACATGCTGGCACACAGAGCACCTCTAAAGGTCCGGTTCTGCAGAGCTTAAGGAAGTTCTGCATGAACAATGAGGAAACAATTTTCCAAAGCCTCCATCTTATAAAAATATAGACATTGTGAGGCCAAGTGGAAATGCTCTGAACACTCAAAATAATCAATCAGAGATACGTGTTCCTGTAAAATTACAGGAGATTTAAAATTGTACAAAATTGCTGTTTGTCAGCTGTTAATCACTGCTATGCATAGAAATGGTTTTCTTGACCATTCAGTCTTTGGCAGAGGTCTCTACATCAATAAATCTGAGAAGTAATTTTTAAGTCTGAGGGAAGTTATTTCTAAGGCTGAGAAAACCATTCAATGAACCTTAATTTTCCACTCATTATCGTATGTTCAATTATACTGTTGTCACCTCATAATTAGTTTAAAACTCATTACCTTGTTTGTGTTATTCCATTCCCCAGTGCTGGGTTTGCAGCAGGAATTGGCTGAGTAAACAACTGCGCTGCTTTGTGCAATGGGACTGACAACATATCAAATTTTTATGTTGTTTAACAACAATTGGGCATCGTTTGAGCATAATTCACAGAGGTGTGAAGCCAGAATTGTTAATATACTCATTTAAAGCTTCTCAGCTCAAGGAAGTTAATCTGCAAGGCATTTTTTATAACACATATCAGCAGACTTCTATTGATTTTTTATTAGACTTTTTCAATGACGCTTAAAGCCTGTTTCTTCCTTAGTCTCACTTCTCTACAGCTTCTGTTTCAAAGGTTTATGTGATAACACATACTGCTGTGCTTGTTCACAGGAAAGACAATTGAAAGCTGTGTATTCAAATACACTGAATATCGTATCTTTCTTTTACCAGTTTAGGAGAGAAGGATTTTCCCCCCACATACTCTCATTTACAATCCCTATTTAAAATAAAGAACTGGGAGGTTACAGAGCAAACACAAGGCTTTTCCCACATGAGCAGGATAGATCGGTATCTTTCTGAATTATTTATTGGTAGTCTTTAAGCAAGAGGTAATAAGGCAGTAACAGATACCTCAGCAGCAATAAGGGGAATCTCCAAACAAATCAGATGTGGAAAGCTAAAAGCACAGAATAGTGATATTGGCCGTGAAGATGCTTAGTCCAGCCAGAAGCACTCTCACTCAGTACATGAGAGCTACATAGTTATGAAAGGTGTTGATGCTAACATTACAACACTTGCTGATACAGAAGTACAAAACTGCATTTACTTTCAATGTTTAATTAAAAAACCTAAATCAGCTGTTAAAGGCAAGGCTCACACATTTTCTTCACACACAACACTATTGTTATGGCATCTTCCAGGAACAGATATTAGAGCCAAACCTCATCAACAAAAAGTTTTATTAAAACCTAGCCCCATGAAACCACTGTGGTGTCTGTGAAAGCATAATTAACCCATACTTGGAGGAAGATTTTCAACAACAGGTCCCTCCTAGTAATATAGCTGGAGATTCAATGGAAACCTGACAGATGTCATCCCAAAGAGGAATGGGGGGAAGCTCTGTGAAATGCTACAACCAGAAACCTGATGTTCACTCAGACATTCTAAATCGCAACAACTATAAACAGACATATTAGGCAGGTATCCTACCTAAATTCCAACATCAGTAGTTTTCCCAATCTCAGTTTTTCCCAGTATTTTCATCACCAAAATTAATAGTTCACCACCCTTAGAGATGCTATTTCTGATGAGATGGAATAATATAGACTAAACACCTTTCTCAAAACATGCAATTTGCAGCTCTCTCTGCAAATAATGGAAAATTGCCATGACCTGGTCACGATCTTTTAATAAACTGAAATTAAAAAAGAAAAAGCAGGGGGTTCAGAGAGGAGAGAGAGAGCAAATGAGACCAGGCTCTTTCAGGATGCAATCTGTGCATAAGCTGAGGTGACACTCAGGCTTCTCAACACTGTCCTAACACTAGGAGAGTAGACCAGGTCACTCAAATAAAAGGAATACAGTTTTCAGAAGTAGTCTTAGTACAGCTTCAGACTTAAAATTGGAAAAGAGAGAAGCAAATCTGCTATCATAACATTCTAAGATTTCCTTCTTCCCAGTGTACACAGAGTTTTTTCATGACTAGCCCGGTTATTTTGGTAGAGGCTATGAAGACTCTGTGGTTCTGTTTCATTCAAAGATTCATCAGGCCAAGAAGATTTGCTTTACCTGATATGGCACTTTTAGTCAAACAAGTACTTGAGCGGGCCGGTAAAAATCTCTTCTATGTAATAGCCTTTACATACAAGTAGCTTTTCCAATGTCATTGCCAAAGCATTAGTTTTTATTTCTGCACCTGCTTTTGCTGTTTTATCAAAAGCACCAGAGCAAGCACATAGTAATTTCAGAAAGTTTGATCTTGAGGATTATCTTTCTTCAGAGAAACATTATGTGCAGGTGCCAAAACAGAAATTTCAAGCTTCTCACATAGGAACAAGATTTGTTAAGAAGATTTGTGCAAAGATTTCAGGAGAGGAATAATTTATCCAGCAATATTTATTGCTGTTCAGAGCAGACAAAATGTAGTGAACTACTTGCACAGGTTTTAGGCATTGCTGGCTGTTCACTGCTGACATGTGATATATCACCAAAAAAGGAAGGCAACTCAAGGCCAGTGATCACCAAGTTTGAGGAATGAGTCCAATCTAAACAGTAAGTGATGTTTACAGGATACATGTGGAGTTTGCAGAAGGAGCTTAGCCATCGGTACAACAAAAGTGCACGAATTCAAGTAATGATGTAGAGTTTGACTTTTCTCTGGAAAGTATAGGGAAAAAAAAAATGCTAAGAGATGCAACAGAAGATCCAACCTAAATGTATTTATTGAAAATGCAAGATGTCCTTAACTGAGCAATGAAGTGTCTGGTCCACAGTGTTAGAAAGCTGGAGAGCAAATAAAATCTACTACTAGAATAGCATAATTACTTGGGCTACTGTAAAACTTAATGGCAATACAAGCTTTTATGGTGTGGAAAACTGAAGTGCTACATTGTACACAGAGACAGATATAAATGGACCTTTTCAGACTTTTCAGCACTTCTCTCTGAAAGTGTGGGAATGCCCACACTTATTATCTGCATGTATCTACAAGTACAGCTGTTTGGGTCATTGCTAGCTTGTCCATAGTAGTAAAAGTGATAGTAATTACACTGCCTTTAGCACAAAAGGACTGTGTACACCAGCATGAGCTATTATGTGAGAGTTTGGAGGCTGTTCCTACATCATTAATCTGTTTTGCTGGTTGAAGTAAGACTAGGATAGTTCAGACTGTGAGAGCTTTCAGGAGCTCTCTAATCCAACCTCCTGCCCAGAACAGGTCAGCCATGAGGTCACGTTGTTAGAAATGCGTTGCGTAACCTGCTCTAACTTCAAAAACTGGATGCCAGAGGGTATTTGTTCATACAGTGGGTGATGAAAAAAACAACCCCCAAATTACCCTGGAGATTAGGAAACACAGCCTTGTCCATTCTTGCGAGGTGAATGGATTTTTGTTCATCAGCAAGAGATTCAAGAGTCCCAAACAGGCAAGCTGGAAATCTCCAAAGCTGAGGACCGGTGATTGAAAGCAGTAAGGCATAAAGATCTTCAAAATGCGAAGGGCAAGGAAATTTATAACGTGTTTAAAATATTTCCCTTCTTGCAAGAATTTCACATGCTTTCAGCAAAGGAAAAAAAAAACATTTATAAACACTTCTTTTAAATAGGGATTTTGTTGTCCTTAAACAATCTTTCTTATCAAAGGATATCTGCTTTTTTAAGTGTGATCGTAAAATAAACAGATTTAATCATCAGAGAAGTCAATTATTATAAGAATATTATTACTTGTGTGTTACCACTTAATAGCATCTCTGGACATGGAACTCAAAAGCAAAATCACTTGCACTTGACAACCTAAAGGGCTCCTCATCCATTATGTAGCTACGATTTAAAAAAAACCTTATTTGTTTCCTGAAACTAGATATAAGGCTCCCTCCTGTGATCACAGTGGAGTCACTTACAATCTCCATGAAGGCTCCAATTTCTGTTTACTAAGGAAATGTCTGTAGCATCTGAAGAATTAATGGATATTGTTACAACTTCTGCTGGAGATGGTCAACCAACAGGACATAGCACAGACCCATACCTCCACTACTCCACTCCACAGTAGTGTGTCTTCAGGTATATCTGGTTTTGTGAGGTGTTTAAGCAGATTAAAATGGATGAGATAGCTTACTCTTCCCTGTGCATGATACTTTTGGTAGTAAGTAAAAAAGGAGACAGGTAACTTTAAAATAACCCCAACAAGAGTAATTTGAAATAACATAGCAGAACCCTAAGAAAAGCTGCATTATTTTGGACATATGTCTGGGCTAATCTACAAGTTAGAACTATTTCAGTTGTTTTTCATCTTCCTTCCTGAGGAAGCAATTAAAACCAAGCAGCTGGGCAATATCCCCAGAGCAGACAACTTTAGAGTTACTCAAACAGCAGTTTTTTCTGAATTGACTACAATGTCACACAAATTCCACCATTCACAGAATCATAGAATAGTTGCCACAAGAAGGAATTGAAATGGAGAGCAGCTCTAATTTGGTTGAGGGTTTTTTTCACTATACAGACAGAAATGAACTTTTGAACTCCGATGAAGTAGACAGACAGATAAAAACAGTTAAAAAATGCAGCAGTTGTATTCCTGATAGAACTGAAATGCATGCATATAATGAAGATAGCAAGAGAGCTGTCTCCTGCTGGTAAGGTAAGGCTCTCTCTCAACTATATTTGGCTTAAACTGAGTTCTTCTATACAAAGCATAGAACAATCAGAGAATTTTATGCTCTTTTAGAGAGGGAGAGAAGATGAGACAGAAGAATAACTCTTCACGTGCAAAAAGGAATTAAAACATTCCAGCACGATCACCTCCTCGTTTTAATTTAAATGTGCGCTTTAAATGCACTATTATCTTACTTTGTTTATACAAAATAGACATTATGAGAACATCTAGCAAACATGCATGCTATATGCTTTAACATAGCAACTAATACAAGTTATGGGTATAATCATGCATCTTCTGAAGCCACAAAATTTACATTTAGTTCAACTTGCACTAGGATTTTATTTCCAAGCCTTTGTAAAAATGAGTTAGTGAGAACAGAGCCCACCTGACAGATTACCAGAAGTTTTAACCTTCAGGAGCTGCACAAATCCCTGTTATCAGCTATAAGAGAAATATAAAAATGCCCCAGATGATCCAAATATCATAACTGTCATCAAAGCATTAGCACCTTAAGACTTAGAGTCCCAAACAGATGCCTTCACATTCTAAATAACTGACTTGAAAAGGAATAGTTTCATTAGGATACAAATGGCTTTGAACATTATCCTTAGCTTCTGAGTCCAAAATTATGGCACCTAAAACTGGCATCAATTTTGGCTGCTGATGAAAGGAGCAGTTCTACAGATCTGTCATTCCTGACTTCTTCCTGGCACTTCCCTTGGGCCAGCATCAGATACATGAGTTGGATTCAAGGTTCTGCCACAGCTCACCTCTAAATCTCAGAGCTGTTGAGCTTCCAAGGCTCCCACAGACTTCAGCTGGCAGAGTGGATGCCAAAAGCTTTGAAAGGGATTTCAGTACCCAGAGTCTCTATTTGCACCAGAATGGTTCCCCTCTCCATATGGGTAAGACAAAGATAAAATCACTAATGTTTGGATAAGGGCAAATACTAACAGCTGTGCTGTTGGAGATGCTGTCAAACACTGAGGACCCCTATGTGATCGCCTCAGGTAAACTTGGAAGAAAAATCATCCAGGAGTTTTGGTAGTTAAACTACCAGTTAAATACTGACAAACTGGTGAAACTATAAACTGGTTTGTTACCAACACTGTTGATCTTAGCACATATATAAAATCCAAATATCTTTCAATACTGTGAAGATGATAGCCTTCTGTCAGAGGAAGCTGATGCCTTATATCAGTTAACTAAAATGCTGTGAGGACTCTGAATTTGTTTGCCTGTTTCACCTTTGCAATCACATGCTTACTTCAACTTCTGCACCCTTCTCATCAACTGCAACTTCTTACTTTTGCATCAGGCACTACCTGCAGCAGTGATTGATCAATCCAGTTCTATTTACATTACAGTCTAAGTACCAGATGTGTTTGTGCTGTATGAGAAAAAAGTTAAGTTTTGTGAATGCTGTAATCTGCAAGGTAACACTGCTCTTTGACAAACAAGCTGCTGGTGCTTAGTTTCAAACACCGCTGCTTAAAAGCTTCCTTCCTTTCCTATGGTTGCCATAACAACCAGCAGAGCGCTGTCATTTTGCTAAGTGATGACAATGACAAATATGTAAGAAATGCAAAGGTCTGGGGAACTGGGAGCAAGATTAGAGCTTCTCTTCCTGCCTTTACAAAACATTTTACTATGGATTCATCTTGCAAGTCCTAAGCCATTCCTATGGGAACATGAGAAAGTGCTCCACATTGCCTCATTTTTCAGAAAGCGAGTGTACTTCTTGTGGATGCTTTGTCAGGACATAGTACAGCATTAGTAATCAAGGAGTACAAGACATGATCTTGAACTCACAAATGCCTCCAAAATCTGGAATGAATCCTAATTTTACAGTGTAGTCTGACTGCTATCAGACCTTTCTATCTTTAGTAGGTAAGAAGGGGCTGCAGAGAAATTGCCATTTTACTGAATGAATAAAATCATGGACAGGTGACTCAAGAAGTCAGGAAAATATTATCTGACTAATTCTTCTGTAACCATGAGAATGGAAAGTATTTTCTTCTTAATTAAATAAAGAACAACACCTAGGACACCAACCAGAGAGATGAAGACTGGCATTCTTACCACTTCATTGTGACAGCTGTTTTTTTCAGGTGATTTTCTTTTGGGATCACTTAACCTCTGATTTAAGAGAATTAGTGTTACTTGATTTTTCCAGGATGGGAGAAAGGTGGTCTTAGTGTACATCACCAAAATATCATTTTCCTTTTTAGGCACTTTCAAAAGGAAAGTATTCTCTTTTCTTGCTTGCTACTTAGAACAGCCACATTTTCTCACTCTTTGTTGCATCTATTAATCAAGGTTTCCCCTAAATGCACAGAAAACAAGAGTCATCCATTACGCTTACAACTTCCTCCTAAAACCATTACATGCACAATGGCTGCTCCATGACTCCAGTCTCCAGACAAGACCAGAATAACTCTGTTCCCAGCTAGACACTGTTAGTCATACCCTTCCTTGATGTAAGGACAAACTGCTTTTCTATCATTCTGTACTCCTGCCTCCTTCACAGCCTGGTACAGCACCTGCAGTGCTTCTGGCATCTGTCAGTTCAAGAGAAAAACAGATTTGTTGAGCTAATCACCTCCCCTGCAGGATCTTCAGTTGCCTTATTTCACTGCTTTCATAAGTTTTCCTGATATCTGTATGTCCCAATACACCTATCTTAACAGTTTAGGGCTTTAAGGGACTATCCATATCTGTCTTGGGAGTTTTATGCCAAGGAGGAGAAAGAAGAAAAGAGAACTTCATCGAACAATATAATCCACAAACTCCGAAGAAAGCATATTTATTAACAACCATTAATATCAATTTACTGTGACAACTGCACAGTATCTACGCTCCTCTTTTCTGAAAACTGAGATGCTTAAAGATAAATGAGGTGTGGTGGGTTGACCCTGGCGGGACACCAGGTGCCCAACAAAGCTGCTCTATCATTCCCCTCCTCAGCTGGACAGAGGAGAGAAAATAAGATGACAGGCTCATGGCTTGAGCTAAAGACAGGGAGAGATCATTCACCAATTACTGCCATGGGCAAACCAGACTTAACTTGGGGTAAAAATCTGACTCATTACTAATCAAATCAGAGTTGGATAATGAGAAATGAAACCAAATCTTACAACATCTTCTCCCTGCCCTTCCCTTCTTCACAGGCTTAATTTTAGTCCAGTTTTCTCTACCTCCTCCCTGCCAGCAATGCAGGGGGACAGGGAATGGGGGCTTGATCAGTTCATCACACATTGTCTTAGAGCTCCTTCCTCCTCAAGGAGGACTCCTCACACTCTTACCCTGCTCTAGCATGGGGTCCCTCCCTCCGCAGCAACTTTTTGTCTTTAAATGTGTTATCCCAGAGGCTCTACTACCATCACCAATGGGCATGGCTTTGGTCAGCAGCACACCAATCTTGGAGCCGGCTGGCATTGGCTCTATTAGATTCAGGGGAAGCTTCCAGCAGCTTCTTAGAGAAGCCACCCCTATAGCTCCCTCACTACCAAAACTTTGCCACACAAACCAAATACATGAGGTTTAAAAAAAAAAAAAAAAAAATAGAAAAGATTAAAAATCATAGCTGCTTCCTTAAGCAAGCATTTTCTGTGACACATCACCTGTTGTAGGGCAGAACTCTCCCTGAATTGCAACGGGGCTGGTAAGCCACATCAGGACATACCTGAATGTTAACAGGGAAAATCCTATTGCTATAAAATGTAATGACAGCCCAACACACACCTGCATCTTAAACTACCTAAAACAGCATTAACAAAAATCGACCCCAAGTGTTTAATGTTATCAAACCAGGCTTATAAAAGGGATTTGGCTGTAGTAATTAATCTGTCCAAATGAAGTAATTATTTTCACTTTAAAAAAAAAAAAAGCATAGCAAGCATATAGGAAAGAGAAAGTAGTCACTGGCGAGATGGGCAGAGTATCCCAGTACATGTGATCACAAGTTTCCCTAAATGCCACAAGCATTACTGCTTCTCTAGATGACTAGGTTTCCACTACAGAACTTCAAGCACTCAAATAAATTAGTCAGATTAAATGGCGAGACATACGATATCCCAAGTTCCCCAGAGAGAACTGTAATACATTCTGGAGGTGACACCCAGCATATAACATTAAGTTTTTTATCATTATTTAGTAATCACGTAATAAATTCAGCACACAAGCTGGGAGATTTATACTTCATTGGAACCTTCCAAGACCCAAAATCCAAGTAATTTCACAGTGATCTTGACATAATAGAAAACCAAGAATTTTATATACAAACATAAACCCCGTCAAGACAGGCAGACATAGCTCACAGGATCATACACCTGCAAAGAGTAACCACAGGGAGTTTAAAATAATTCTCCTTACCTGCTGCTGCTTCAGGATTGATGCTATCATTAACTATGGAAGTTGGACTTAGGGGCAAAATGTCATCATCAAAACTGATCAGATCTCCTTCCACATCTGGTTTATTTTGCAAAGCAGGTGCTGAGGAATTGGCTGCAGATGACAATTCCCCCAAAAACTTGAAAACTTTGTCTTGGGCAGATACAGAAGCCCGTGGGGGAGCAGCAATCTGCTTCAGTGAGGCCAAAGAAAGGGCAGGATTTTCTGCGTAACATGACTTTTTAGGAACAAGAGGCCTTGGAGCAGGAACAGGAAATTTCTTTTGTCCATCACTGTTCTCTGCAACTGATCCACTCCTTGCGTCAAGAAAATCACTACTACTACTTTTAACGAGGCCAGGCTTTGGCTTCTTTGGCAGTTCAGGTTTGGCTACAACACTGCTCACAGCTACTTCAGGTTGAGGCTGCAATTCCTTGGAGGGTGTTGATTTGCTTTCTGTCCATGCATCCCAGTCTCCTGAAATTCTGTTTACCCCTGGCTTTGGAGCAACTACTGGCTTCTTTGCAGTAACAGGTCTTGGGGCAAACAAACGAGGGGCAATTTCTGGCTTTTTTGTTAATCCTGAGGTATCATTAGTTCCTTGGGATTCAAAAACTTTGATCCTTGAAACAATACTATTTTGGCTCTTTTCTGTACTCATGCTGTCCATTACCAAGTGATTGTCTAGTAAGCTATCATCTAAGACAGGTGACTGAATTGGAGGTTGCTGCCTTTTTGTGGTAGACTGGTTCACTTCCTCTCCGTTGTCATTCTCACTTTCAGTATTTTTGACCACAGGTCTGAGATTGCTTCTTGATCTTGGCTTTGGCACAGGACATATCACAGCATTGGGATTTTCTTGGCACCTCTGACCTTCACAAATTTCAAACACTATTAAGGGATTCTCATTTTCTGAAGGAGGCCTATTCAGGAGAGATGCAGAAGGCCTAGGAGGTTTAAGAGGACTCTGCCCTGTTAACATAAAAGAAAAGGTTTCAGTTATCTATTCCAGAATACTTTATTTACGTTATTGTCTGTCAGCCTTCAGGGTGGTAAACATGGTGGTTTTCATTCAGAACTTACTGCTGCTTGTGAAACTGCAGTTCTCTTTCTAAAAAGATTAATGAAAAAATATGCAAACTACAGGAAGAAGCTGGAGGTTGCTGCAGTGTGTGGTACCTACATGTTGTGAGTTCAAAATTACTTGTTAGCTTGCAGCATGAGGGACATGCCAGCAACACCTAGACCAAAGAATAGTACAGCAGCTTCCTCAGCTTGGTTTGCACGCTTTGCAGTCTGAATGTGTAACACTGCTGCTATTCTGATTGGACACCTGAGCTCCTCTGGCTGCAAAGCAATTGCCATTGTGGCTGAATCGAGCAGCACTTCCCAGATTTAATTACAGTCTCACTATGAATGCAATGGTAGTTCTTCAGCAGAGAGGTTTTTTACAGAAATTTATAGCAGTAAATCTTCACAGAAATTTAACTGCTATTCATAGTAAATGCTGCACAGGCCAGTAATAAAGAACATCTTCAGGCGACAGAGTAATATTTTAATCAGTGAGAAATTCAAACCAGCCTCACCTGGATAGCCTGCAGATTCCCAGTGTGTAGGCACACTAGTTTTTACATTACTTCCTGGCAAATGGCTGATTAGTTCCTCCGGAAAGTCAGTTTGTGTTGCAGAAGTAGTGGTATGTCTAGGAGCAGCAGCATTATTGTTATTTGTTGTACTGACTTGCACTTGATTGATTTCTTTTATCACCTGCTCATATGATGGTGGAAGCTACAAAACAGAGATATAAATATCAGTGTACATCCAGATGTGATCCTCTAAGGAAAAAAAAAAAAAGAAAAAAAAAAAAGAGGCATATAAATCAAAAATACTGAATTAACATGCAGAGGAAAAGAACACTCTCACAGTCTTTTATTCAATGTGATGAAAATCCAAGCGAGCAAAACCACTGCTCTTCTCTAACTTACTGTGCTTTTTACCTTTGTAAATCAAAGATGCCTCATGGAAGTTCACACTTACCTCAGCTGGAATATGCTCATTTCTCCTCCACTGAGCATGAGATGAAGCAGAAGGGAATCCTAATCCCTGAGGAGTGACAGGGCTTGCACCTGGAAACCAGGAGGATGACCGGAGGGGTTCAGCAGCAACTATTGTAATTTCAGGACGCCTAGAAACCAAGGCAAAGGAGAATAATTACCTAAAACATTTTAAAATAGTTCTTTTAAGTATAAAAGACCAAGGATTTCTCAGCATGGGAAATCAAAATAGCTTAGGTCTTTTTGATTTAACCAAAGATGTTTTTCATGATTTTAAAGTAATTTACCTGACCTTTCTAACAAGCACTTAGGCTTCCATTCAAATCACCTAATTAAATGCCTAAGCCAAAAAGTAGGTTTATTGGCTTCAGTGAAGTAATTTACATGCTTAAAGTACTTAAACACAAGTGTAACTCAATTAGATAGAAGAAGTCTTAGTCTTCATGGGATAATGAGAACTAACCATGTGTTTGCCCTTAGCCTGCCACAGCATGAAAGCAGTAGGGTAGTTAAAACTGCTTCTGGCTGGCTACCTAAAAGCTTGTCTATTCCCAGACCTCTAGGGAAACCTCACACTGTGAAAAAGTGGGGCAGAGCAAGCCCCATGAGGCCTTTGGGATAGGACGTATTTGCTTACAGCATCTAGTACAACAGGGACCTGCAGGCAGTACCCCTGTTTTATCAGCATAACAACAGCTTTAGAGTGTAAGGTGCAACGATGACCCATGTTCCTGGACCATGGCCACCAGAGCACCACTGCTCAATCTAGAGTCTCACACAAAATACACTTTGAGAAGTGAGTTTTGTGGGTAGATGAAGCATTTGCTACAGAAGCTCCTGTCTGCTGACAGAAAAAAAACCCTGCAGAAGCACAACTTCTTGAACTATTGTAAAAAGACTTCAATATTTTTAAGCCCTCTTGAGGGCTAGAGTTCCTTCACACCTCCTTCACACCTGAAGTACTGAGAGACTCAGTCCAGCTATCCAGATTGGTAACCTCCTTCCTCAATACCCTTTGAGAAACTGGAAGGAGGCCTGAAAGTGTGCTTATTTTAACTGTGAAGTGATCCTGTAAATAGATGTCAGGAAAGTAAAACAGTTCTGCAGAGGTTTGATGGTTGTTTGCTTTCTTTTTTTGAGGACACATGCAAAAGTTGATGAGAAAACTCAAACTCTTAACCTACCCTGTGCTTAAGAATCGCAATATTTTAATTTTATTCCAAGTTTAATTTATATTTAAATACAACAAAGACAGAGAGAACAAAAAACCCACCAAGAACTAAGAAGAGAGCCATAAAAAATAATGCTGTGACACAATCTAACAGGTCTTACAGTAACAATAGCTGCAGTATAAACAACAGCATCATACCTTCTATCCCTCTGCTGTTCGCTATGGCTGGAGGTCCGAGAAGCTATTTAAATGAAACAAAAGTTTTGAAGAAGTTAAAATATATTGTCACAACAATAAGATGAAGATAATAGCAGAGCCCTTGCTAAGCCGCTATCAATGAAATAGAGAGCACACAGCAACTGATTGTAAATTCCAGATTTTAGAAGTGGCACAATTGTTTTAAAAAAATTATCTGCCATAAATATGAGAAGATTTTAACAGGCTTAGGGTGCAGTTTCATAACCATATTTACATCACTTTATGTCCAAGTTAACACCTGCAGAAGTGATCTTTTCCCCTTTCCTCTTCCTTGCCACATATTCTGCATTGTGGTGACCTTAGAGTTGAATCTTCTTTTTCTTTAGTTAGAACAGTCCATGGATAAACCAAAAAGAAGTGTTAAACATGTCTGCCTTTGCTTTTGATGTCTGGTTTCCAAGATGTGTTCTTTAACCTGGTTTTAATGTCTCTTTTTGATTGTTTTAGAGAAGGGAAAAGTACTAAGGCACAAAAAGTATTTCACCTTTATGTAAAAGGAAAAAAATCAAATGTTCTCAGCTAGGAATTTCCTAAAGTTTTACCATTTGTGGATTAAAAGTCAGCAACATTTCTTTATCTTTTTCCTAACCCACGTATTTTAAATTCCACAAAATAAGTGAATCCTGACCTCTTCATTTTTCTAGTTTTGTCATATTTACATTCAAATAATTTTTTCAATGGCCACACTATATTTCAATTTTGATTTCTTCAGACAGAAAAGGAAATTACCCGAGGGACATATTTTTGCATAGCAAGTGCAATTTTGGAAGTGGTAGAGTCTTGTGCAAAAGCCAAAACTATGCTGTTCCTGTGCCATCGCAGAATCACTAGCTGAAATTGGCATAATATACTTGATTCAAGGGTTGCATAGTGTTGTGTCAGACATACCTCTTCCACAGGGCATTTTTGATGTGCACTATTCATGAGTGCTAGAGGAAAAAAAGAAGGGGTTACAGAAGAGGAAGAAGAGGTGAGGAGAACAAACCAAGGCCAGAAACCATGATCAAATGGGTTAGTTATGCAAGTGCAGTGCACGTGCCAGTGCTGGAAGAGAACAACTCTAATGTCTATTCACAATATAGTGCCTTAAAAAAACTAAAATAAAAGCAGAATTGAGTTCCAGTCTCACACTGATTTTAACAATGGCTGCTTAGAATTTTCCCTTACAATAAATTAACCATGAAGAATATAACTGAATATGGAAATTCCCACCATATGGCTCTACAAAGAGCCATTCTAAGAAGGAGGAGACGGAAATCAAATCTCTTTGAATGCTTTATTTAGTTTAAAAATCAAGGTTTATTTGGGTCTGTGCTTTTTCCCCTCCAAAACTAACAGATTACCCTAAGGAGTTAATACAGATGCAGAGAAGCTAGGATCCCATAATTTATACTCTGACCTATCAAAGAGGTATAGGCAGGCAGGTTGATTCCACTAAGAGGCACACCTTAAAGTTTCGGATATGACTGCACATTTGTAAATGGGTTCTGTACAAACTGTTTGCCTAAAATATGTAAAAGAAAATCCCCTACATCACACCTTAACCTTCTTCTTCAGAAATCTTAACACAGCATTGATCAAATACAGACATTAAAGAAAACCGAAACCAACCAATCAAACACCAAACTGACCCAACCCAACCTTTTTCAGTATTACTTTTGCAAAGAGGATAGAAGAAAGATCATTTGGTAAATGTATTCAATACAGCTGCTTGGGGTATAGTTAAATTACAATGATAAGGCCATTAGAAATAAAAGCCAATTAATGAGTGATGGAAAACTGAATTGATGAACTGGACAAATCCTTTAATTCTTTTTTTTTTTTTTTCCAGATAAATTCTATATGCAGTTTCCTCCTGTGAGCCTCTAAATGTACTTCTATTTACTAAAGTTATTAAAACAAATAAGAATAAACTACAAAAGTCTGGAAGATCTTTCTCCTTACTTATCGTAGGGAGGAAAAACTCCAGTGAGGCATCTACGTAATACATTGAACGCCAAATTTCAAGTAAGCAATTAAACTCACTTGAAAACAAATCATTTAAAATATTTATATATAAATAACTTTACTAGTAGATATAAATACATCTCTTCAAAAGGGCTAACATCCAACCCAGCATAAATGTTTTCAGAATGTGCTCATTCTGTTAAAAAACAACAAAACAAACAACTAATCTCCCAGGCATTTATGGAATAAAGCTACTTCCATGTACATGAATATTTAATATAAATATTTATTTTTCTAAGGACCTTGACAAAGTGTTTTCCTCCTTCCATCAACTGCTCCCCTCTTTTGCTGTCACATTTTTGTTACAACCACGCTTTTAGAACATTTTGGTTTGGAAGCTCTTAAATCCACAGTAGGAGCAGAGGTGAAAGCTACTTCATCTTCTGCTCTCATGCATTCATGTGGAGTTCCAAGAAACACTAGGGAAAACAAAATATAAACTTTCTAAATAATGCTTGCCCCAAGACTTGCACAGCTTTTATTCCTTTAACATTTCAAAGAAATGAATTTAAATTAAAAAGTGAATGAGAGAAAACATGAATTTTTAAAATATAGCACACACCTGATTTAGAAACAAAAGAAAAAGCCAGCAGCCATTTTTCTGGCCCTGTGGTCTTTTGAACCTGTAAGTCTGTTCTGCCTTCCCTTTGTGGATTGCCTTGAAAAAGTTTACGATCAATTTTCTCCCCAGAATTCAAATTACACCAACTTTAAGATTTCTAAAACCTTTCTTCCACCACGGGACTCAATGGAAATGTATTTCAGCGCTGGTTTACATACTGACAACTGTTGTTACCTCCTCAACTTCCACACTAAGAAGTGCTCAGGGTGAGAACAGCTGACATTTGCAGAAGCATATGCTTAGTGGTATTTAAGTAAAAGGTAAGCAAAACAGTTAAAGAAGGGGTGGGAGAGGAAAAACGCAGTGCATAAAATCAACACTTTTTCATCTTAAAACTTTATCTCAAGGGAAAGAAAAAAATGTCAAATCAACTCGTAACACCGTCACTATTTCCATTAGCATAAATGAGGCATCTAAATGTGCTTAACCAAGTATAGTGGAATTTAAGCAAGTAAAGGACTAACGGTATTACTGTAACAAATTAGTGACTTACAGATTAATTTTTTTCACATATTTCTGACACTATTTAATGGGCTTTATCCAATTATTTTTGGATGTGCAATGGTAAAGGGTACTCAGTTTGTGCTGTATACTTATGCTTCAAATTATTTTCCTTCAGTGCTTCTTCTACGGATCCTACTTTTCAAGTGCACTTAATATATCACTTGTATTTGAAACACATACAGATTATGGTGCAGGGGGCATTTTAAGCTATGAGATCAAGATGCCTGTATAAGTACAACCACCATTATACCACAAACCCATGAATTGTGACGCTACGGACAAGCAGGTGGCAACAAAGTCTGACATGCACTTCTGAATCTTTGGAAGAGAGCAGGGCAAGAATTTACATTCATTCAGGCAAGCTTTTAAGGCAATACAGAAGCAACTATAAAGTTCATTCAGGGATCTGTTCAGAGATACCACCCTGCTGTTAGCACTGAGTGCTTCTACAATGCAGACACTGCATAACAATATTCATATGTTTCCATTAGGAAATCTGTATGAAATACTGAACAGTTTTATCATTGTAAAGTGTTTTAAAAGCAAGTTTCATATTGTATTCAAGATTGGAACCACAGCCTCAAACAGATCAAGCCTTGTGGGAAATCAAGCTCCACATTTTTATGATTATTTTCATCTATTGTCCCTTCCAGCAGCTGTGAATAAACACAATCCTGCCAATTAACTATTTCACTTAATTCATATTAATTATTATTAATAGTTTTTAAAGTAATTATATTATTTTCAGCAACAAGAATCTGTGCTAATATTTAAAACCACAGCTTCTTTCAATGCTTTTCTAACACCGGTTAGTCATTTCAACCATCAATTCTATGAAATACACAGACTATTAGACTGAGAAGTTATTCTTCTCACCATACAGCTGCCGATGAATAAAGATTATTCATTATACTACCTCAAGGAGAGCCTCAAAATGCCCCCTCCGTTACCTACAAGGTAATACAGCAGAAGAGCTGACAGAATGGTCTCTTTCAAGAGGCTTGCGGTCTTTGCAATACAGAAGATGTTACATAGCTGTGGAGGCCCTTCTTCAGGGGACACTAAACAGATCAGATAATCTTCAAGCCAAAACCAGAAAAAAAAAAAGAAGAAAAAGAAAAAGGAAAAGTGTGACTTCACATAAGATCTGATTTGACTTTTTGTCTAGAAGCAGAGGTTCAAACTCATTGGAAATTTTCTGAAGAGTTGAAGCTTTTCTCCTGAACTATTTCTTAGCACAAGGGGGAGGTCTTGCTCCTTTTCTTCTGTTTCCAGACACCTCAGGGAAACTTTAGGTTGTCTGACATTAGAGCTGGACTGATTTAATGCTTGAATGTACCTAAAAGAGATAGCGATGCTCAATTCCCTTTCCAAACATGGACTTTTGTCCCCTCTTGAACAAACATTGACCCCACTGTATGTGAGTTCAGTGTTAAATAAAAAAAAAAAACACACTCTCTGTACAGTTTTTGTCCTTTTTATTTCCCTGAACCTGCTCACCTTTGGCTCAGATCACTAGCAACACAGGGGAAGGAATGTGACACCCCCAGTAGCAGTCTTTGTTTCCTGCCTCTGTTTCCCATCTCCAGTTCTTCATGCAACTTCAGTGAGGGAACCGATCAAAAATAACCTAGGGGGGTGACAGGGATTCCGTCTCCCACCCACAGTGAGGTCAAATACCCTTTTCACAGCTGACAGAACTGCTGAGCATCACAGAGGCAGGCATTGCCTGTAGTTTCACTCAAATTTGACAATAATGATTTATGAAGGCACTTCACTCCTTCCTACACCTTTCCTTGGGCTGTATGCTCCTGCCTCTGCACCATTCCCAGCATTATGCCAGCACAAATGTTTGTGCAGATGGGGAGTGAATGAGGTCATGGAAATGATCTGGTTGGGAAAAAGTAGGAGCCAAAAGAACCTAGGAAGCCCCCAAGCAAAACAGAACAGAAATAAAAAACAAACAAAACCCATAGCCAAAAATGGCTGCAAAACTGCCAAATGGGAAGCCACGATTTCAGAGTGCATACAAGCTGTTACACATCCTTCATTCAGCCACATATTTGCTTAGGACAGAATGAGAATGGAACAAGCCTGCAGGTTCCTTCAGCATTTCAGGGCCACAGACTTGCTCCCGTGGTCCTGCTCCTTAACACCATCATATTCTGGAAGGGTAGAGAAGTGAGTGAAAACATTGTTCCCCTTTGACTCACTACTGCAGCTCTTGGCTTGCCTCTATTTACTTTCCCTGGCACTTCTGTGCATGCTGCTACCCTGGCCTCAATGGAAATAGTTTCACTGATTTCAGTGGAAGCTGGATTTAGCTGTGTGTCCTGGCCTAAAACCATCACAAAAAATCCAGAGGTAACTTATGAAAAGTTGAGATTAAAAAATGACTTCCAAGCATACCTCATAGAATCACAGAATAGTTAGGGTTGGAAAGGACCTTAAGATCATCTAGTTCCAACCCCCCCTGCCATGGGCAGG
>JANRGW010001966.1:4044-19449 GCA_024733675.1 Psilopsiagon aymara | reverse complement strand
TTCCCCCCCCCCCCCCCCGTTCCTCAGCCCTTCCTCGCCTCCCTCCAGCCATCCTCATCCTCCTCCCGCACCCCAAACCTTGAGGGCTGATGGCTCTTTTTGCCGCAGCCTTTGCCTATGGAATAACCCTCGTGGGAATGTTAATGGGATGCAAATCCCAGCGGCAGCACAGCACCTTCTGGGCTAGTGCAAGCCTGTGCATGTACATGCGTGTGTATGTACATGCGTGTGTATGTACATGCGTGTGTGTGCACACACCCAATTGATGCCTCAAGGTAATGAACCCGGTGCAGGATGCGGCCCCATTCATGCTGCAACAGCTGGATTTATGCGCGCGGTGTCGCAACCTCCCTGTGTATGTGCCTTTCTCTACATCCATATATCCATATATATAGCTATTTAGAGAGCCCTGGGCTCAAAGGCACCCCCAAATGTGCGGTGTGGCCTCGTGTGCCCTGTTTGGTGCTGCTTTGATGTAGCATCCTCATGGATAGGGGTTATATATGTTATAGGGGTTGTTATATATGTTACAGGGGTTGTTATATGCGTTATACGTGTTACACATGTTGTTAGATATGCTGTATGTGTTACACATGTTGTTATATGTGCTATATGCGTTACACATGTTAGTATATGTGTTATATATGTGTTGGCTCTGCGGATGCGGGTCAGGTCACTGCAGGGATAGAGCTATGGGGGGTGATAGGGTGATGTCTTGGGATGGAGTTATAGCACGTGTGTGGGTCCGTATGTTCTTGTTTCCAGGTCTGTAATTCCATACGTCCCCATTTCCATGTCTGTAATTCCATACATCCCCATTTCCATATGTCTGTGATTCCATACATCCCCGTTTCCATATGTCTGCAATTCCATACGTCCCTGTTACCGAGCACGGATGTGTTTTCCTTATGTATGACAGTGCACTGGGGTGCGGTGGGGTGTTCCCCCCCCCTTGCCAGCCAGGGTCAGAGGGATGTCACCTCACCAAGGGGACCAGCACGGGGGAGTCCCACTTCGATCCAAAGGGGAATGATCCCCCCTGAGAGCATCGGGAAGGGAAAACCTTGGGATAGAGCTGGGGGGTGCCCTGCAGAGACACATCCCCCCCCCCCCATACCTATGTGTCCCATGGGTGGCAGGGGCCGGGCTGAATATCCCCCTTCCTCTCCCAGCCTCTCCCAGGGGACCAATTGGAGGGGTTCTTCATCCCCAAACCTAACAGGCAGGAGCACATCCCAATGGATACCCCCGGATAACCTCCCCCCCAATAGCTCTTCTCACTCGGCATTTTGGGAGCCCTTGGGCTTTGTCACCAAGGTCCCACCAAAGCCGCTGTTCCCGGGGATGCCAATACCCAGGGAGCATCCAGAGCCGAGCGGCATCGCGATGCCGCTGATGCTGCATCCTTCACGAGCCCCACCAGCACCCACCTTTCCCAAACCCTGGAGTTATTGGGAATCCACCCAGGTCCTAGTTTTTAACCTCCATTAATTTCCTTAAAATGATGATTTTTATGGAAACGAGCTTTAATCCAGCTCCCAGATACCCCATAGCTCCCGTGTTTCGACCCAGGCGTTATATCCTGCTGCCAGTTCAGCTCCCCATGCGCTCACGAAGGCTGGGATGGCAAGCTGGATGCGGGAATGCGGCAAGAAACACAGGAGAAAGGAAGAGAAAGAAGATGGGAGGGAGCAAAGCAGCCCCCATTGGGGCTTGGGACCCCTCCAGCATCCCAGCTCCGCTCGCTCCCTGGGATTTAGCCACATATCCTGCATTGTGGGGGGAGGTTTTCCAAGGATCTGCCCAGCTTCTGCATCTGGGAAGGCCATGGGAACCGGGAAAATCGCTCCCAACCTATTATTGTCATTAAAACCCTACAGCTAAGTGCAACCAAGAGCATCCCGCATGGATCCCTCCACTCCGGCGCCTCTGGCTCCTTGGGGATTAAATTAGGGGGGCACATGGCACAGCACCTCGCTCCATCCCATTTAGGGTGGGTTTGGGGTCACTGTGTGCCCCCCCAGGGATGGAGCATGGGCAGGAAGGAAAGGAACATCGGTGCAAAGCATCCATAGGGAAAGAAACCCGCGGGATTGAGCTGCTTTGCCAAAAGCACCCCCCTTAAATTGGCTCCCAGGGGGTTGTTATTGGAGGGGGGGGGGTGTCCTCAAAATTGCTTTGGCCCAGCCCTGCCCATGCTTCTCCTCTTCCTCCCTGTGCCTTATTGTTTCCTAAGCAAATAGAGCTGGAAATACCCAGCAGCTCCCAGGCGGATTGGACCCGGCAGCGCGGCGCAGTTCTCGCTGCCATTGACACGTCCTCGGCGTCCTTATTTATTTGTATGGAAATAAGGGAGCAAAAAAGCCCCACCCCCCCTCCAAAAAAAGGTGGAAAATCCAAACCAAGGCCAAATAAAAGCATGGAAAGGAGAGGATCCCTCGGCTCCGCAGGATACCGGGAAGAAAGTGGATTTTCCATTTTTCCAGGCTTTCGGGGCGAAACAGTGCTCTCTTGTTCTTGGAATCCCTTTGGCATCTTGTGGCTCTGGGGAAGGAGGGGCCTCACCCTCCGCTCACCCCCATCCATCACCCCGACAGCCCTCGCTTGCCGAGGCCTCTCACCCTTTTCATCTCCCAGTTTATGTGCAGCCGCCGTCGCCCGGGCATCCCCTCCCCGTATCCCGCTGCCCGGCAGCTCGGAGGGGCCTGAGGATGGGGATCCTGCTCCGTGTGCTGGGAGGAAAACCCAATTCCCATTGATTCTTTAGTTCCCTCTTCCAAAATGAGTCAATCTTCCTGGTTCAATTAGCATTTAATATAAGATATTCCTTCGGGTGCCGGTTTTCCAGACCGGAAACGTTCCAACCTGGACCATGAGGGGGGTTTAGAGGAACCCGCTGCAAATAAACCCAACCACTTTATGGGGTGGGAAAGTGAGGAGCAACACCATAAATCCCCTCCCGTTGCATTCTTCTCTCCTTCAGGAGATGAGCATCCTGCCTGTGCCGCCGTATGGATGGATTCGAAATGGGATACGGATGCGTGCGTGCCCCAGCGTTGTGTTTTCCCATATACACACATTTGCACCCTCACAAGTGTGTCCGGGCACTGCACTGTGTGTAGTTTTACATGGAGCAGGAGGATTTGCACCCTCTTGAGCTTCTAAATCACCCCGGTTGGGGAGATAAAGCTGTCCAAAGAAGGGAACACCCCATCTCAGCACGAAATCCCTGCATCCCGGCAAAGCACTGCTGGAAAATGGCTGCAAACCACAGCTGCATCCCGGGAATTCGATCCTAACTCAGCGCTATCTCGATTGCACCTCATAGGGTGGAAGGGTCAAAGAGGCCCACGCTGGCTCCTCGCTGCTGTGTAACAGCAACGAACGCTCGTTGCTCCCCGCTGTAACGGGATTGCGGGCACCACGATGCCCCCGGGGTTGTGCCCATCAGCCCTCTTCCAGGGTGGATTTGCACCCTCAAGCTCAGGCGTGTAAATCCCGCAGCCATGGGGAAGAAGGGGAAGAGCTCCTTGCACAGGGGGCATGTGCATGACAATGGCCGCATGCCCTTTGTCTTACAGCAAGGCGAAAGGGATGTGACAGACCCGGCCAGGTTGGATGGGGCTTGGAGCAAGCTGCTCTAGTGGAAGGTGTCCCTGCCTGTGGCAGGGCTTGGAACTGGATGAGCTTTAAGATCCCTTCCAACCCATTCCATGCTTCTCTGAAGACGATGGCAATGTGCAAGGCAAAGGCTTTGCATGGATTTAGCATGGCTGGGGGTGAAGCGGGTAGTTTGGAGCCAAAGCATCAACAATAAGGGATGCCCTTGGCTCCAAATCCCGTTATCCCCATTCTACCTTCACCCACCGAGCATTTACCCCCATCCCTGGCGCTTTCTCCCACGGCCCCGAGCAAGCAAAGGGGCGAAGGAGAAAGAAACCCCCGAATTGGAATGGTTCAGATGTATTTAATTGGAATCTTAATGGAATCCCGGGGGTGCATTAGCATTCAAGGCATCGGGAGCGGGCGCTCGGTGCTGCTGCATTGACCTTTCCTTGCACTCGGGGCCGGGGAGGAGCCCGGCGCGGCGGCTGCGCCGGGGCTCGCCATGCAGATTCTAATTTGGCGATTACTGTCACCAAGTCATTTGTCACCGGCCCCGGGGAGACTCGGCGGCCGTCGGCCCTCCCGATGCTCCTTATTGCCGGCTTCATCTTTCCAGATTGAATGAAGATGGGGCGACTTTATCAGCGGATGGAGCCGGGTGAAGGGTTACGCACGGGTTTCATCTGCTGGGTGATGGAGGGATGGAGGCTTCCACCTCATCACGCCCAAGTGGAAAGAAGACCTCCCCAAAACCTCTGCCACCCCCCCACCCCCCCCAAACCTCACCTATTCAACCCAATCAAATCGCCTTTGAGACGCTCTTTGGGATAATGCAAGATGAATGGAGCATCCTTCCCGAAGCCCGCGCCCTCCATCCCGATATTAATTCTCCTATTAAATTCAATAACACGAAGGGTTGTGCTGCTTTCATTAAGCATCGTGGGCTAAGGAGCTCCCTCCCACCCTCCAAGCAGAGCACTAATTAGCAACAGGCAGGAGCGATCCCCCCCCCTTTTGCTTGCTTATTAATCACTGTGAGTAATAAATAGACTCTGGGGGGGTTGAGGCAGGGGTGTGGGTGCTCGTGGACCTGGGGCACCCGTTGTCACCTTCATCCTATGTGGGCTAACCCTTGTGAAGAAGCAGGGAGGAAGAGGAAGGTGGGGATCATCCCCTCTTGATGCAACCAGCAGCTTCCTGAGGAGGTGAATGAGCGCTGCTAACGAGGTCGGGGCTTGGAATTAGACACGATTGGGATGGGTATAACCTGTGGATAAATCCTTAGTGAAGCTGAAGCCGGAAGGGAGATGCTTTGGGATGCTGTGTTTCCCAAGGAGATCTGTTTCTGGCCTAGATGGAGAAGCTGAATTCCCTTCGTCTGGCTGTTCCGGCTGGGATAGAAACCCCTCATCAGCGCTAGTCCAGGCTCCCTCTGGAGTCAGTGGAGAGAATCGGCACAAACCAGGGGATGACAGGAAAACACCCCAAAATGACCCAAATCCTTCCCATTAGGGGACCTGGATTAAGCTTTGGATAAATTAAGCTAAAAGGGGAAAGGTAAAGCTTAAAGCACAAGGACTGGCTGATCACCAGCATCCCCATCACCCATCACCGGGAGCGGGTACCACGGCTCAGCCGATGGATAACGGCTCCATCCTCATCTCTCCAGCCTTTACTAGGAAAAGATTGATTTTAAACCTGGAGCTCAAAGCTTAAACCCCTTCCAAGCATCCACACCGCTGCTCATTGGGGTAATTGCTTTTGCTCGCTCCATTTGCTCATCCTTGTGGCTCCTGTGAGGACTCAGCCCTGCTTGAGGATTATTGAGTTTCACGCTGAACTTCACGTAAAACGTGTTGGGATTTAGGAGAGATCAACTATTTTCCACCCTTTTCCTTGCCCTGGAAAAGTGGGAGTTTCAGTTACACCACCGTGGGAAGCATCTCACCCCCGCTGATTTCCCCCTCACGCTCATCTCTTTAAAGCCTTGCATGTCAACACCGGAATACTTGGGATGCTCCTGCGGTATTCCCGGCTTTTCCCTTCAAAGCACTGCATTTCCCTTGAAAATCCCCAGCAAGAAAGAAAAGGAAAGAGGCATTTTCACCCCAATTTGCTACAAACCCATCCGTGAGCTGTGGGATTTCAGCTCCCTCTAAAGCTTTTAGGAGATAACTTGCTCCGAGCTCCGATCTTTGGGCTTAAAAGCCTGGATTTTGGCATCCAGCCCTTGGCTTTAATGGTGTTCAGAGGCTTGGCTTGACCTTTCTTTTGCAAGGCAATGCTTCACGGCTGCGGCTGAGCTCCTCGGAGCCGCCTGTCCGGGGCTGTTGGCTTCCTGGGAAGATTCATGGGACTCATAAAAACATCAGTTTTCTTTTCTAAACAAAGCTGTTGTCGGCCGTTTGCGGGGGAGAGGTTGAAGGAAAGGAGGGAGGGATGAGGAGGGATGCAGGGAGGATGCAGGGAGGATGCAGAAGGGATGCAAGGAGGATGCAGGGAGGGGTGCAGGGAGGGATGCAGGGAGGATGCAGAAGAGATGCAGGGAGGATGCAGGGAGGGATGCAGAAGGGATGCAGGGAGGGGTGAGAGAGGGATGCAGGGAGGGATGAGAGAGGGATGCAGGGAGGATGCAGGAAGGATATAGAAGGGATACAGGAAGGATGTAGAAGGGATGCAGGGAGGATGTGGGGAGGATGCTCTGCATTCTTCCCTAGCAGGTGAGTTATTCTGTTTTGTAAATAAGGCACTGGTGCCAGCAAAGCCTCTGGGTCGAGGGCAGGGGCTCAGGCTGTCCCTCAGCAGCTCCCCACCCACGTGGGGAAGAGATGGAGATGGTGTAAAACAGACTCCAAAGGGATGCTCCTGCCCATCCACAAAGGGTGCATCTCCATTGGATGTGCTCCATATTGCAATCCAAAGCAGCGCTGGCCTTCTGGAGCCTGCTGCTGATTCCAGTTCATCCCCCAAGGAGATGGATCCCCCTTTCCTCCTCTTGCAAGTGAACCAGGGACTTGAGGCCTTTCCCAAGGGGCATTTCCATATGGGAAAGTGTGGGCGATCAGCCTACGGGTTGGATGCTCCCCTGGCGCTTGGTTTCTTACTCCCCTGTGAGGTGCTGCCCATCCTCTTCCCAACCTCAACCGGGAAAGAGGGGAAACGGCACAGAGAGATTTAGTGCATCCCGTAAGCCCCGGGTCCCAGCGGGGAATGGCCCATGCCGAGGGAGATGCTCTTCAGGAGCAGCGGAGCTGAGAAGCCCATCTTTGCTAATGAATGCGGTAAGAGAGAGCTGGATCCTGACCCAAACACCAGGGGACAGGCAGTAAATTACCTTCCACTGCTGGAGGAGCGCTTCCATTCGGACCAAAGTGCACTTTACACACTCTTTAAATGCACTTTAAATTAATGGACTTTAAACTCAAAGCCTTACTTAATTCAGGTTCGCTTACCCGAGTGCTCCCTTGCAGACACGTCCCTGCAGTGGGACACAGGCCAATGCCCTTTGAAGATGGGAGAAGCGCCTTCAGGTTGGCTTCATCTCGTGATCCATCACCAAGAAGCATTGGCCCAAGCTGCAGGAGGCCATGCAGAAGACAAGGACGTGGTGATGGAGAAGCTCCAGCAAACCCAATGGGACAGGGATTTGCTGAGTCACTTTCTATTGGGTTTGGAAGGAGGGAAGATGTTTGGGGTCTTGGTGTCTCCACAGCCTGAGGTGGGTGATGGGATGGGGTGGACACCCCTGTTGGTACCTCCTTGCATTGCTCAGGCTGATCTTAGGGTGTTTTCCAACACAAACCACTCTGGGATTCTCTGTTTCCATGTGCCAAATGAGGAGCTTCACACCCAAACTCCTCTATAAGGTCAATGCAGAGAGACCACCACCCCCAGGTCTTAAGGAAAGGCTCAGTTTAGGTGCAAACCCATCAGGAACATCCCGAGAGATGCCCCAGATCAGTGTCTTTCCCTTTCCATTGACCAAACAGGAACTGAACATCCAGCTAAACCCAGTGCTGGACGATTGGTGAAGCGGGCCAGATCCTGTCCTTTGAGGAGGTGATTGAACCGCAGCCTCAGCATCTCTTGGAAGGGGGAGAGAGCTCAGGATCTTGGAGCAGGTCCATAAGGGAGGTGCAGGGGGGGAGCTGCTTGCTCTAAATCCTCACCACGCACTGCATTGGCAGAGCCCAACAGCACTGAGCCATATCAGTAAGAGGTCATCCATCAGTATTTATCCAAATCAACTTCTAAAGTGATTGAGGCAGAGTCCGTGAAGCCCCATTCCGGACACTTCTTCAGCATCAGAGTTGGTTTAATTCGGTTTGGCTTCATTTGGAAGGCTGCCTACGCCCCGAACAAGGAGGTCCACGGGTGGCTTCAATGTCATTTAGCTGCTCCACTTGCAATGCACACCCTTGGTTGATCTACAGACCCCTGGTAGGAGAGCTCGAGGTGAGAATCACAGCATCTTGTCTTCAATAGGGCTTTGTTCTCAATGAATTGGTTTGTCCCCGCCGTAAGCTCCAAGAGGTCCTTATGGTGCATCCTGCAGTGTGATGGGACACCAAATGATGTGCCAGGACAGGAGGGATGCAGCGATTCTCCCAGTGGGGTAATGGGAATAATCACTCTTGGAGCATCCGTGTGTCTGTGGTGGTAACTGAGACCACCACGCACCTCGTGCCTGGAAGGGAGAAGTTCCTGATGATGGTAATTGGGATCCTAAGGGGCTTTTAATCTTCAGAGAGAGGCATAAAGGGATGTAAGTCCCCTGGGATGGGATTTGCCAGCCCTAAGAATGGGGAGATGTTTGGAGAGGTTGGGTGCCACGGGGGGTTGATGGTCCCCATCACTCGGTAGGGTGAGCAGAGGATGCAAGAGCCTTAATGGATGGGTGTCCAGGTCTCTTTGCAGGCAGCAGCCGTGCAATAGGTCCCTTCCAGAGGTCAGATCCTGATTCCATTGGGCTTCCTCACCAGCCCCATCGCTTCATTGCTTCTATCTATAGCCCGATCCATGAGACATCTCACCAGGCTCACCCACCTCTGCATCACTCTGAAGGCAGAAGACATTCCCAAGCTGCATCCACTGAGATGTGGCCATGGAGAGGCAATTTGGGCTGCTCCAGACCCAGGAGACCACGAGCAGGATGGAACCTCCAATTCTCCAAGGGGACCTTATCTCTGGTTGGGATTGTGCTGCAATTGGGCTGCAAACGACCCCGTCAAGGAGGGGAAATGCCTCCACCGAGGCTTTGAGGAGGTTTCTTCTCCTTATTAATCACAGAGAAGAAAGCATTTCCTTTCCCCTCCCATAAATCTCCCGGTGGCGTCAGCAGTGTTTGTTCAGCCCTTGGATCCCGGCTCTTCCCACCATGGAAAGTGCCCGGCAGCTCCCGCGGCTCTTAAGCACGTGCTTAAAGTGAAGGACCCGTGTCCCATGCTCTGCTGGGCTCAGACACTGGAATCCTGAGGTGGGCTCTGAATCCCCGCGATGAATTCCCTGGAGGATTTTGTGTCTTTGGTGGGGTTTCTGGAGATGAAAGGAGGAGGAACTTCATCTTTCCAGGGCAAACTGAGGTTCCTGCCCTGTGTCCAGGCAGGATCTGGTGCCTTAATTATGGAGCTCCTGATAAGTTGTCAAGAAGGCCCCAAAAACCAAACCTGGGAGGAGTTATGGACATTTTAGTATTAAGCAAAGTTAATTCAGCAGCTCCACTAACTTGGATGGACCATGTTCAGGCTTGGCTGATGGAACCCAGCAAGCTCCAGTCTAACCTCCCTCCTTTCACTTGGTGGTGAAGCAAAGTCCTTGTTGGGCATAGAGGTCTGCTAAACATCTCTGATCAACTCTTTCTTAATTGGCTTTGATCTCCATCCACCCATCCATCCATCCATCCATCCATCCATCCATCATCCATCCATCCATCCATCCATCATCCATCCACCCATCCATCCATCCATCCATCCATCCATCCATCCTCCACCATTCCATCTCCTCCCTCCAGGACCAAAAGAGGAAGAAGAAGATGTGGGCTTTGGAAGAGGCACGGAGCTTCTTGTGCCATCCCACTTCTCCTCTATGAGGCCAAACTATCCCTGGTGGCCTCACATCTAAATGGCTTGTTTCCATTAGTACATGGGCAGCTCCTGAAGTATCTCAGCAAAGGGTTTTTAACATGAAGTTCTCTCCAGGTGACCATTACTTTGTCTTAAAAACATTGGATTCCAAAGGCAAATGTATGCTTCAGCAATGCTCAGATGGCCACTTACTGTCATGTTTATCCCAGGCCTGATGCTTCTCATAATGAATGGGACTTCAAGATCCAGGTTCTCCCTTTAGTTAATGCACTTTAAGTTGCCCAAGTCATCAGCTTCACTTAAATGTCTCACTTAAATAGCAAGATCTATTTTTCTCCATTACAAGTTCATTTGTCACAGGAGCCGTTTTCCATGAAGCCCCAGTGGAGAACGAGAACATTCGCACCAGATCATGGCCATGGTTTGTCCGTTTCCATGTAGAAATGAACCATTAAGTGGCAGAATGAGCCCCAAATCAGCCAGGAGGGAATGGTGCGACCTCCATCCTGCCATGGACCATGGCTGGGATGGATGCTCTGGGCTTTTATGGTGGGATGAATACCGTGGAGCCTTTTCCTTCTCTCCTATTCCCTCTTTCGGATGGAGACTCCTAAACCCTTCACTCAACCCCAAAGTGAGATGGAGGAGAGCCACCAATGGGCTCAAGCTGGTGGCAAAGGCCACCGTTAGGTGTCCACTTCAGCATGGACCATGGAGAAGGACCACAGACACCTTGGAGAAGAGCTGAGGAGCAAATCCAGAGGATGGGATCGGTGCTTGAAACAGTGCTGACTCCTGATGGGTTTGCCATTGAGATGCTGAAGTAGGAGCAGAGCAAAAGCCTCCCCCAGCACATGAAACCAACCCTTGGCACGGACTCTCCATCCACAGCAACCATTAAACCCCAACATTCCCCTCTTGACTATGGCCTTACCCTCGCCATCACCCCCTTTATTCCCAGTGCACCCACAAATTTACACCATAATTCACAACCTCCCCCCCCAAAAGCTCCACCGCCTCCGTGACTTTGGCTTCTCCTTGCAATATCCATGTGTGCAGCGTAGAAATGTAAATACATCCAGGCTGTCCCGCTTTGATTCATGCCTCGGGATCAAATCACACATGCTTCCCTGGCCACAATAAATCTCTGCCCAGGCACTCCACCTGAATTGCTCTTTGTGTGCTTCTCAGAGCAGAAGAAGGAATGGTGGCTCCGGGGGGAGAGGCAGAACCCATCAGCACCCAACAGCGAATGCTTCCCATTGATGGGAGCGGATGGAATCGCCCTTTGGCTGCTTCAGCATCTCCAGTGCAGAGCTCAGAGAGTGGGTTTGGGTGATTTAATGCGTTAGAAAGCATGGGGTTTGTTGACTCACCCTGAAGACAATGATCCAGGAGCACAGGGTCCAGGCTGGGAGCAGGGATGTGGTCAGGGCAGTGTTGGAAGTAGGGGCAGATGCCTCCTTCCCATTGCCATTAGAACCTTGAGTCCTTTGGGCTGCCCAGAAGATGAGGTTCTCCTGGACCCCAACATCAGCAGAGGGAGCTTGGCACATCCAAAGCTCCTTCCAATGGTGTCCAAGCCCAATGCCTCCTCCTTGGGAGTTCAACTCAACCGGGAGCTCGTGATCATGCAGGATACAGGGTTTGGTGTCAACTGGTCCCCAGGTCTTGCATGGTGGCCAAGGGAAAGAGATGGGAGCATCCTTGGGTGGGCACAGGGATAACGGGATGTTCTCTCCCCTGTAACATCATCAGGAGAGCCCAAATCCTCCCATCCAAAGAGAGTTGACCCAATCCCACCTAAACCCATCCCATTCTCCCCCAGGGAGGGCCACTCTTGACCCAGAGCAGCTCCATCCCAGCAAGGGCTTGAGCTGATCCTCTTTGTATGCATCCAAACTGGGGCAGGAGCAGCAACGTGGGGTTGGGAACCACCCCTTTGGCCGAGCACATGGGTTGGGAGGGGGTTTGGTGACCCCCACATTCATCTTGGGGCTCCCCAGAGGCTCGTCCCTTCACTGACATTGGATGCTTTGCATTCCAAAACCCTCTCTAAGATAACACGGAGTGACGAACAGCGGAGAAGTGGGCTGAGCTCCCAGATCAGGAGAGATTCCAGGAAAAAAAGGGGGGGGGTGTGTGTTTGGTTTTAATTTTCCTGGAATGTTGAAGGATAAAAAAAGGAGAGAAACCCCCATGTACATCCAGGGAGAGCAAGAAAGATTGGAGACAATTCCAGAGCCCTCAGCGTCTTTCATCCGGTAGCACTGCATGCTAGAGGAGTGGATCCCAGAGGAATAGGTCCTATAGGGATGGATCCTACAGGACTGGGTCCTAGAGAAATGCATCCCATAGAATAGATCCTGTAGGAATGGATCCTCTAGGGATGGATCCTCTAGGGATGGATCTTGTAGTAATGCATCCTAGAGAAGTGGATCCTGTAGGAATTGATCCTATAGGAATGGATCCTCTAGGGATGGATCCTAGAGGGATGGATCCTATAGGGATAGGTCCTATAGGGATGGATCTTGCAGTAACGCATCCTCGAGAAGTGGATCCTGCAGGAATAAATCCTCCAGGAAGGGGTTCTGTAGGGATGGATCCTATAGGAATGCATCCTAGAGAAACAGAAACTGTAGGAACGGGTCCTGCAGGAACAGATCCTGTAAGGATGCATCCTGCAGGAATGCATCCTATGGGAACAGAACCTATAGGACTCAATCCCATAGGAAGAGCCTTTGCAGCCATCTGCACTCACCAGTGGGGTGCTGCCAGATGCCGTGGATCCGAGCCTAGAAGCAGGATGGACACAGTGGTCCTCACCTCCCTGCGTCCATGCCAAGACACCCATTGGATGCCCCCATCCCCCCTCCACATCCCAGCACACCTCGGACGCTCCAGCATCATTCCCAGAGGTGGGAAGCATCCGGGATGTGCTCATCTATTGGCCAAATGGAACAGGAGGAGGTATTTGAGCTTCTCCGAGCTCCTGCTTAATACCAGGAGTAAAATAGTTGTTAATCAAGCACGTGGCCCTATAAAATAAAGGGAATAATTGGAAAGAGATCTAATTCCTCTATTGAATGCCTCCAACGCTCTCTTTATCACTGAGATGGACAGGATCTAATTGGTGCGGTGAAAGCCATCAATCTTTGGAAGTGGGCTTTCTGTACAAGATACAACTATTACTGTCATATTATGACACCATCATATCAAGATCAATGGCATTTTAAATGCACTCCAGTTATGGGCAATTGGTGACAATAAAAACAGTGACAAATGGGTGAAACAAGCGCCAAATGATCTGGTGTCGAAAATAAGCCATAAATAATCGGCTTTCCATAGAGAAAAAGCAGAGATTTCCCCGGGATTTGCGGGGATTGAGGGAATTCCGTTTCGGAATGATGGGATTTTCCTGAAGAACAACTTCCTGCCTTGATCCAAGGGGCAGTCCCAGGTGGTTTTAGGCTGCCGGTGGTGTAATCGCTGCTGGGAAGACGAAGGTTTGGCCATGGAAGCACTTCCCAAGATGATGCTGTGAACACCGGGATGGTTTATGGTGTCAGAATAATGTTATTCCCTCCTGGCTGTGGCCCTTAAATAAAAGCAATAACAGCAGCAATAAAGTGTGGATCCTTATGGAGCTTTCTGATGGGAATCCCGGGATAATCGGGAGGAAATCACGCTTTTCCTGCTCTCGAGTCCCATCAGCTCCTAGACCCGTCCCCAGTTGTCACCTCCCTTGGGTGGGCAGGAATAAAGGAGCCTGAGAGCAAGTGTGGAAAGGCAGAATCGATCCCATAGGAATGGATTCTATAGGAACAGATCCTATGGGAATGGATCCTATAGAACTAAATCCCATCAGAAGAATCCCATTAGAACGAATCCCAAAGAAACACATCCTGGATCCTCTGAGAGCAGATCCTATTGCTATGGATCCTACTGGAACAGATCCCATAGGAATAGATCCCATGGGAATGTGTCCTATAGGGACAGTTCCTGTAGGAATGTATCCTGGAGAAGAGAACCATAGGAATGGGTTCCAGGTGTACAGAACCTACAGGAACGTATCCTAGAGGAATGGATGCTGTAGGAATGGGTCCTGTAAGGATGGATCCTGCAGTAGAGATCTTAGAGAAACAGGAACTATAGGAAGTGGGGAGATGCTGTGGGGGCACTTTGGGAACACCGAGGGTGTCCAATGCTGATTTGGGAAGGAGAGGAGAGGAGAGGAGAGGAGATGGATGGATGGGTGGATGGCACGGGATGGATGGGACGGGATGGGATGGGATGGGATGGGATAGGCTGGGATGGGAGGATTTGCCCCAGGGCTCTGAGCCAGGGGTCTGCCCACAGGTGGGTGGCATACCAGTACCCAGGATACAGGGGCTACCAGTATGTGCTGGAGCGGGACAGACAGAACGGCGAGTTCAAGAAGTACAACGAATACAGCAGCCAGGCCCACACCAACCAGATCCAATCCATCCGCCGTGTCCAGCACTGAGCAGGGGCAGGGCTGTGCGCCCCACAGCTTCCAGGCTGCTGTGCAATAGACCTCTATCCGGTAGCAAATAAAGGCATTTGTCAAAAAAAGGGTGCTTCTGCCTCTGCTTTGCTCCTTGGGGGGCTGCGACCCCCTGTGCAGTGGGAGACAGGGTACCTGCCCAGCTCTGCTGCCCGCCAGATCTCAGCAGATGGAAGGGGTTTCTCCTTCCCCAGCTGTTTACGGATGCTTGGACACCTCCACCCTGGGATGAGCTCTCTGAACTCCACCTCTGGTCCATGCACAGCCAGTTGAGGGGATGCAGAATTTCCCACCTCCATGGTGCTCCGTGGCGCTCCATGGCAAAATGAGAACTTCCTGGCCTTACTGGGCAAAGGAGAGGCTGGATCTGGGGCATCCAGGTGGGTTGTGCCCAGGGTCCTCCCCACCAGGATCAGTGCCAGGGAAGGTGATTGCTACAAAGACTGTGAACACGAGGTTCCCTCTCTCTGCACTCCGGTTTGGAAGAGTGGAGGGGTCCCTCCCTGCTGTGGGCCTGGAGGGGTGAAGGGGCTTTGGGGTCACCTGGGGGGGCAGCTACCAGAAATGGGATGGCCACAGCTGAGTCATGCTTGGGAGCACTGGCTTATACAGGGGACTTACAGCGGGTGTGCGCAGGTGCAGGGGACAGGAGCAGTGTCCTGTAGCGGGCAGGGGGCTCCCAGCACCCTTATGGTCAGGGACCCTTCCACCCAGCCTGGCCATGCCGGCACATCCGTGCCAGCATCCGGATCCGGCTCCGCCTGGGCACACCGGGAGTCCCACCCAGCCTCCTTCTCCTCCTCCTCCGGCACCCTTTCCCTGCCTCCTCTTCTTCTCCCACCCCAGAGCCCTCCTGGGGCGCAGGCCTCTGCTCCCAAGGCATTCCCAGCACCCAGGACATCTCTCTAAGGCTTCAGGATGGTGGAACAGTGGTGGGTGGCTTTTACACCTGGGTCCCCAGCTGCCCACCTTGCTGCAAGCACACTTGGCTTTGGGGCTGTGGGGGCCCTAAAAAGGGGCTGGAGACTGGGAAGGACTGGGCTGGGGGGGTCAGTGTGTGCACAGCCTGCACCCAGGGCAGCACAGAGACGCTGGCAGTTTTTCTTTCTTTTTTTTTAAAAAAAAATAATCTTTTTCAACATTTCTTTTTGCGCTGCTGCTGTTTCCCCATTTGCATGCCTGTGGGCT
>JANRGW010001965.1:861-61001 GCA_024733675.1 Psilopsiagon aymara | reverse complement strand
TTTATTCACTTATTCACTTAATAAATTTAATTTAGCATTTTTATCCAATTTTGAGCAATTCATTTATCACAATAGGATACGGGTTAGTGACTGGAACATAACACTTTGGTACTGAACTATGATTTTTGGTTTCATCTTTGCATTATCTAGCATGTGTATCCTCAATGTATTTTAAACTGCAGGTTGAACAAGGGTATGAAAAGTCTCCCCCTCCTCTCTCTGCAAATAGAACTTTGTTCAGAGGAAAAAGTTGAGATATGAGAGCCCTGTGAAGTAGGTTGTTGCTGTTCAGTGATTTCTTCGCACTCTTTCTTTTCCTATGCATTATATTATGAGCACTTTCACCATCAGTTGTGAGACAGTAGAATGAAGTGATTTGGAAGATTTACCGCAATGAGCCAAACACCTAAGTTTTTCTGGCTCTCCTGCTGAAGTGTATGTACACTTCTGTTGACCTGGATTTCTTTAGCCTGAAGAAGCAGGTTAAAACCTGGGCTATATTAGCAGTGTTCTGACCAGATTTTGAGTTTAAGCAATAGGTATGCTCAGTTCAGGAGTCATTTAACCAGTGACTGACTGTCTCAACATGCTGTTAGCATGTTATGCCTTTCAGCTACCTTAAAGAGCGTTTTGTTAAGAAACCAGTATGTGAAAGAAAATGGCCTTTTGTTGTGGGTTTTTTTTTTTTTTTTAATTTATTTTATTTTATCTTTTTTTTTATTACATGTCACTTAATGCCAGAGGTGTTAGCTAAGTCCAGAAGCATACCATAGCTGATTTGCCATTGCACTCAGTTACATGTGCTGTCACTTGCTCGGCTCTTTCAGTTTAGCATATTACACGTGGCGCTATTACACATGGCGCTATTACACTTGGCGCTATTCACGGTGAAAAATAAGTATTGGTATTAAAAAATGAATCAGAGGTTAGCAGAGGGCTCCCCTTCTGGAGGGAACTGCAAAATTCTGAGTTGGAGATGTCAGTACCTTTGGGGATTAGTATCCTGCTTTGATTGGTAAAAGGTATGTGCTGCTTTGGATATGGAAATAAAGACTGAAAAGGATATATCCTAGTATTGAAAGTAAGCCTCATCTGTTATACTTGAAATGTGGCCTGTTTATGCCTAGGTAGTCTTGCAAAAAAGCAGTTATTCATTATATCCTATTACATGTGATGCTGAGTGGAAAGGGGACCTGTTAATGCCACCAGCGTCGTCTCATTCCATTGGAGCACAGACCCTGTTGGATGCTATCAAAGGCAGGGGATGGGATAAAGCCTGTTCCTGCTCAGTAAATTGGTACAGTGGTATCGGTCTGCAGCTGGTTTCTTTTCAGCTACTGGGATTGAAAAGTTTTTAGTCTTCTCAGTAAGCAGCTAGAGTTGCTTGTTTTCTGTAAATAGGACTAAGATTTTTCCTACTTCATATGATATGAAGCTGCATATGCAAGAAGAATATTGAGTTTCTGATGCAGATTTTTGGTATTAAGTGTATACTTTAATTTCTGTGGAAATGGGCACTAAACCAATAATTGAGTAGAATAATTGTCTTGCAGAAAACATGGAAAGTGTGAAAGTGAGATGCTCTGACAGAATAAAAGGGGGACATAAGTAGCTTTAGAGTAAAGGTAAAGTTTCTCTGCACAAGAATTGGTTCTTCTTCCTTGTTCTGAACTCATCACTTCTGTGGTATGTAGTGAAGAAATCTGTCAAGTGTTGTATTGTGGAACAGTGTGGGTCAAAGTCTGGCTAGGTATTGCTTACCTCTTTGTGACCTTTGCAATTAGAAGCTGACTTTCTGGTAAAACATAAACCAGCCTTCACAAAAGTTTATACTACTGAGAGCAGTGGTTATCTTTGGAGCTCCTCCTTTCTTTCGTATCCTGTCAGTCTTTACATTTTCTGTTTAAATGTTATCTGCTGCTTATTCTTCTCACTTTCAAACTGCAGGGAACATGAGTTTCTCTCTGTAGAGCTAATTACTTAGCAGTAGACCTGGTTAGAAGTTTTTTAGATGGAAGTTGGAGGGGGATTTGTTTATGACTTCATTCAGTTCTTTTGTTTAGGGCTCTTGTAGTCTCAAGAGAATGTGAAAGCAACAGAAAATCCCAGAGACTATGACAGTCTTCCAGGAAATGAGAAATCCAGGGTAGCACCTGCTTTCTCAGATTCCAACTAGGATCTTAATTTGAGTCTACTTATATTTGAGTCTACTCAGAGAGGGTTATGCATGGCAGGGGGGTTGGAACTAGATGATCTTCAGGTCCTTTCCAACCCTAACTATTCTATGATTCTAAGTTGCACAAGTCATAGTAGTCTGGGTAAGTATTGACTGTTGATCATTCTTGTTAGGAGAATTGGGATTTGCAGCTTTGTGCTAAGGAAAAGGGTACCTACTTGAAATAGCGATTATTGTAATAAGCTATCGACACCTTAGAATTTATTCACAGGATCCTCCAAATAACATAATGCTTATCTCAAGTATTGAAATGTTTGGAGTCAGCTTACTTTCTGGCTTTTGTCAGTCCCCAGTTGGTTTGTCTGTAGTCTGTGTAGCCCACACTTTGGTGGAAAGAATACTAGACTGTTACACAGCACTCATTTCCATAGCCAAAATTTTTCTGCCTCTGTGCATGTACCCCTTCTCTCCTTCGTGGTAGGCTGCTTTATCTGCAACAGCAGCTTTTTGTGGGAAGGGTTTTTCCCTCTGAAGCATGAGGGTCTTTAGGCAGAGATTTGTTAGTATTGCCATTATTTCTGTAACTTACTTCTTGGGACATGTGAGGGGACCTGGGATATTACATGTTACACATCTTTTCTCTTTTGTACGTTAAGCTTTCAAAGCCTGTGCTGCAGTTCAGATCAGGCAGGAGGCATTAACCTGACTTCATATTGAGTGAGAACAGCAAATAAAATTCTAGGCCAGAAATGCATGCATTATCTCAGGCTGTGCTTTCATTTGCAGCTATATCCAGAGCAAACTACTTGGGGATTGAGATAAAAAAACAGAGGGCATTGGAACTGAAAACATGAGGGGGAGAAGAGACATGTGCATGCTCTGAGGTGGAACATGCCAACAAGCCTCTGTATTCTTTAATAATGAGAAGTGGTCATAAACATGAAGGGAGAACAAACTGTTTTTCCTTTTAAATCATTCTATGCAAATGCCCAAATAATAAATTATTCTATAGAGTATTTTTACGCTTCATTTGTCTTGCCTGTGTCAAAAGTCAGTCTAGCCACTTGTGGTTTTTTAGGCTAGGAATTCTGTACTAGAGTAATTACTTGCTAATGTAGAAACTGTATCACTGCTGTGTTACAGAAGCAGCTACTTTCATATAAATTGTACAGTGTACAAGAAAGAAATCAAGACTCTAATCCATGTTACTTGTCTCCTTTATTAGTATCAGCTGATAAGCTGAGCTATTACTGTAATTTACTGCAGCATCTTAGAATCACAGAATCCTAGAATCATTTGGAAGGGAATTTAAAGACCATTTAGACCAGCCTCTTGCCATGGGCAGGGAGATGTCTCACTAGGTTGCTCAAAGACCTGTCCTTGAACACTTGAAAACCACACCTTCTCTGGGCAGCCTGTTCTAGTAGTGTCTTGCTGTCCTTGTCATAAATTATTTTGATGTAGTCCAGGTTACAGTAAGCTTTCTAGGCTGCAGGAGGAAGTTGCCAGTTAATGACTATTTTTTCATCCAACAGTATCCTCCTGTCCTTCTTGGCAGGGCCAGTTGATCCGTTGTAACTCTTTGGACATGACCACTCAGCAAATCCTTATCCATCTCACAATCATCCATCAAACCGGTATCTTTACAGTTTAGTGGCAAGAATGTTGTGGAGGACTATATCAAGGGCCATACAGAAGTCCATGTAGATGATGTCTGTAGTTCTCCCCTGTCCACTGATACAGTCACTCCACTGTAGAAGGCCACTGAATTAGTCAGGCTTCATGTGCTTCAATTTTATTATCATACATAAAATGTTTTTTCTTACCCGTGTCTGCTTTGCCTTCTGCCTATAACCCCAAGAAAAGGTTGGGGTTGAAGTGCTGAAAGAGGCTCTATGGCCTTCATCTTGGCAGAGTTCAGCTAGGCAGTTTTTAATTATTCATTCTAGAATTTGACAGGTGCTGGTAGGCTCTGTCTTCTATATTCCTGTAGTTTGTTTTGTTGGTCTTTTTTTTTTTTTTTTTCAATCCTAGTATTCCAAGATCTACTTTGATAATTACTGTTTTCGCTGGTCTGATTAATAGGACAGTATTTCCAATTCCAATTGGTCCTGTTCAGTCAAGAAAGAATTGGAGATTCAGAGATGGATCCAGTTCCCTGCGGTGTTGAAGTGCTTGCAGGTAAACTGTATCCTGGAGAATATTGTGCCTTTGTCTGACACCAGAACTTGCTGCTAAGGCTCAGATCTGGAGTGTGGTAATTGTAGGGGTGTGAATAGTTGCGTCTAAACACCAAAAAGAAGCCAGGAGTAATTTCTTGGCTGTACAGCTAAGTGACACAGTGTGACTGACGGCCAAGTGCCTTACCTGTCCTTTTCCTCTTTCCCGACAGGGTAGCTGTGGTGAGACTTCATTGAAGACAGTTACTAAGTCATCTTGTCCCGTAATGCTGCAGCTGGACACTGCCTGGGAGAGTGCTAGTTGCTGTGGGCCAACATAAAGGACAGTTGTGGTAACAACTTGGATAATACTAGGTACTGTTCAAACTTGTACAATGCCCCTATCTTAATTACAGATACAGTCAAAAGACTGCTTTATAGCTTGAGAGTCTGTTTAATGTTCACGCAGGATGGATATAGCCTGTGTGATGGAGACTGATGTGCCTGAAAGTGGGATTTTATGCTTAATGTGCCTGAAGCCTAAAACAGGAATGCAGTTATATGTTGGGTTCCAATAGTTGTGAAGTTGACTAGATGGTCACAGTCACTCAGTGCAAGTGCTGCTCTGACTCAGCAGAGCCTTCACTAGAGGCACCAGGTTGTCTGCCTGTATTGCTGTGTGCACCTTCGATATGTGTATGTACAAAAGACTGAGAGTTACGGGCTAGTATCTGTGATTCAGTGCTCATGGCAGCAAACACTAACAGACCAGAAAGAATAACAAAAGCATTATGTACTGAAACAAGATTCTTTTATTTCAGTGCAGTACAAAGAAATAGGAGTTATTTTGCTTTGAATGAAAGTACTGAAACTAAAAGATGAAGCTGATGAAAATACATTTGTGTAGTACTAGGAATCCTTGGATATCAAAGCTGTGAAAAATGATAGATATGATGCTGCAGCATTAATAAATAAAAGTAAATATTTACATAGCTTTAATGCGTTACTTCCTTGATTTAGTGTTACATCATTGTTAACTGAGTTTCCAGCAGTGCAAGCTAGCACTGACAATGCTTAGTCATCAGTCTTTCAGCCAGTGGTTACCTTGTGTTTAAAATGCGCTGGTACAGCAGCAACACTCTGTGCCAAGCTACCTCTCCCAAACCTCTCCAAAACCAAAGTCAACCTCAGTTCTCTTAACCTTAAACTTTGGTTATGGATAGTAACACAGTAAACAGTGGGCCCAGTTCACAATCAAATAACATGAACTCGTTGTATTAAGTATGAGAAAATATTATTTAAATAAAAATTAAAAAAAAAAAAAAAAAGAAAGAAAGAAAAAGATTGCTACATTGTTATCCTGCAGCACCAAACACAACAGCCTCTGGGTTATGAACTTCTTCAATTAGAGCACTACTTTTCTGTTTGAATCAGTACAGGTCATCTGTATTCCTAGTAAAAGCAGATGAGTTACGTTTTCAAAGGTGTCAAATCATATGGACATTGTGGTTTGCGGTAGAGTCAACAGCCCCATTTACAGACTCAGGGTTTTGATTGGTTTTGTTTTGTTTTTTACTTAAGTAAACATGAACTACACAGGCAGTCCTGTGAACCAAGCCCATTGTCAAAAGGAAGCACATTTCCTGCCAAATTAAGTCTTTATGTAATAATGTGTTTTTAGAATGGATTTGAATAGCTGCTGTGTATGTTACTAAAATCATGTGTCTTCCTGCTTGCACTTTATACCAACACAAAAATTGGATAAACATGCAGGAAAATGTAGCATCATATAGAAAATAATGTGTAAAAAACCATTTAGTATCTTATATTAAAGCATTTACACTGCATAGGCATTCATATGAGGATATAGTATAATAAAACTCATCAAATATACAAGCATGCAGCAGTTGCCTTATATTCACAGTTCTAGAAATGTCCACACACTGATTTCCTCAAATACAAATTGGATTATCCAAAATAGATTTTGCTGCCACTCTCCTTTGCAGTGGCAAACTATGTTCTCATGTGCATTGCAGATACTGACCTATATAACAGGCCTAAGCTATGCTGCTGTATGGTACACATCTGTGATAAATACTGTGTTTTGAAACAGGAAGGATAATGAGAAGTTACCCATACTTCCCATAGCAGAACTTGGAGACTACGCAGTGCTTGAATTGAACAAAATATATAAGCAGAGTTATTGTATTCTCCTTAGAGAGTAACACTGCCACCTTGCCACATATCTAGCTACTGCATAAGCTGGCCATGCAGTTTTCAAAATAAGTTTAGACAGATTTTTTTTCTATTTGATATTTTATTCCATCAGAAGAGGTATAGTAGTAAATTTAAATAGTTTTTTGCTCTGCAAACTTTACAAGAACTTCTGCTACTTCTAGGTTGTGTAGGGAACACAATGCAGTGCCAACAGCACACTCCAAGATTTAAAATACATTTGCAGAGAGGTCTTCTTTTGAAGAAAGTGGTGTTGGGTACAGTGGTGAGCTTGGACCACCTTAAGTGTCACAAGATGACAGTACCTAGCTTAGACCTCCCTCTGTGGCCAAATACCACCTGGAGGGTAAAGTTGAGGTCATGTGGCTTGAAGTTGTCTGTGGTTCAGTGTTGCTTGTTATTGCCTAGCTTGGCAGGTTAACCTGGTGTGTGACTCCAGGACAACAGCGAGCAAATTACCTGGAGGCAACACGTGTTAGTTGTGCAAGGTTTGCAAGGGGTTCAGAAACAGCATGTACAAAATAGCTTGGAAAGGAAAAAGACAAGAGAAGGGGAAACATTTGCCAATGAAACAGTGGAATGAAGAAAGGGAAAAGAGTATTGGGGCAGTGGTTGCTGTTTTCTTTTTTTTTTTTTTTTTTTTTTTTTTTTTTTTAAAGAAAAAGGTATAATCCTCTCTGGAATGTTTAGTTCAGAGAGAAACATTGCTCTTTGTTTTAAAAAAAGTGAACTTTGGCACACATATAAGTGGGAATGAAAAGGTGAGTTAGATGGCTTTGGTATGTGCTATCAGAAATGGTTACATTGATGTATTTCTGTGCTGTGGGCATATATACAAAGGTATAGTTTGTATTCCAAGCTACTTTATATGAGAATATTCCTGCATTCTAGTAAATGATATGTGGCCCTTTCTAGAACTTTCTAGAAAGAGCTGTACTATTTCCTGTCAGTAGGACAGCAGTGGAGCAAGTCACTGTACTAGAGATGTTCCAAGCTCTTCTGGCACAGATGCTTATTTTTCTTTGAGGATGTGTCTCCATGCATGTGTGTGGGGAGCTTCAGCTCTTTGTTTGGAATCTGATACAAGGCTATTTGGAATCTGAGATGGGTGGGGACATCTGAGTGCCTTTATTCTATTAACTGGCACTTGGAAAATGTTCTTAAAGGTTATTTCAGTTGGCTTGCTTGCTGCCACAGATTTTGCTTTCCTGTCTTTCTCCAGATTCGTGTACTGTGACCTCTGTGGTGACATCTGAAGACATAAATGCTGTGCAAAGTGATTTTCTTATTTTTTAATTTTTAAATAATTACTTGGCAGTAGGTTCTCTATAAATAAAGAATCCCATTGTTTTTTGCCTTTTAAGCTGTATACATGGACATTAGACTTTGAATGCTGAAACCTTTGTACCATGTATCAAAGCTAATGGTTCACAGCAGTTCAGATGTGAGGAGTGTTCACAAACATAACAGTGTTCTGGTTTATAAATTCCAACTTCATTAATCCAAGGCACTGCACTGGCCTCTCATTCTTTTTCTAATTCTTTTTTAATTAACATGGCAAAAATGAGAGTGTGGTCTGGTTTTGGTCCTGATTTCTTATGCATTTTAATATTTGTACTAGGTTCTTTGGATCCTACACTGAATCCATCATTTATTTTTTTTCTTTCCACAGGGAAAATTGTTATAGTATAGTTTGGAAATCTGTTATTATCTAGTTTAAGATATAACAATCTAGAAATCATTATAATCTAGTTTGAAGAGTCTGGAGCTTGTTAAAAGCAGATGTCACAGCTGTCTTGAGTATAGTGAGATGGAGGAAGAGGAGGTCTCCTGAGAGCCCTGACAGTTTGCCACAAAGTTAGTTAGCACTATGCTCTGAGCCTTGCGTTCCCACAGGTATGTCAGCTGTGTACTACCTTCTGAGAATTGATAGAAGTTGAATGTGTAAGATACTTGCTTTTCATTTTGAAACTTTATCATCAGCTCTATTTCTGGTAGCAACCTGGGCTATTCCTTGGAAAAAGGAGACAGTGAAATCTCCATTTTTACCTGCCTCTTTCAGGTTCTTAGAAAGTGAAGAAATTGATTCAGTTCCTAAAGGCGAGGCATAATTGACTTCTCACCTTTTCGTGTCAAAGTTAGCTGCACATTTAGTCACTTCATATCTGGTTGTATGGTAAAGGGTGGTTTACACAAGATTAAAATGAAACCACCAGAAGAACCTCTACCTCATTTAAAGTTTGTCAAACATCTTCCCCACCACCCACCTTCTTTTTCTTCCAGTTTTTGTATGTCTCTCTCCAGCTAGGGAACTATATGATGAAGCTGGAATTACGTGTTTGACCTCCTTTATTATGCTTTCTCTAACATCATGTTAGGTGAGGAATTGCTGAAAGGACAAAAGTATGCTGAGCAGCCCGTAGTTTTCAGAAGCAGCAGATAACTAAAAATATTTTGTTTTCTTTGCTTGGCAGGCAGTGACGAGTTGAAACCTCAACTGGGTGGCTGAAGAAGCAGGAGACAGTGAGAGGACAAGTGAGAGCAGAACAGCTCTGTGACATTTAGAAAGAAACAGCTGTCACTTCTTGAAGCCTCCTGCTTTTCTGCCAAATTTCAAGAAAAACACTGAATACAGGTACAGTGTTATTTGAAGAATTACAAAACCGGAGTAATGTGGAGTAATTGTATACTGGGAAAATCTACTTGAAAACATTTGTTCGCAAGTTAGTCAATAAAACCTTATTCCACACAGCAATTTGAATAGCTGCTCGGTTTGTTACATGCTGTCTTGCTTAGACAATTCCTTTAATCTTTCATATTAAGATTCATTCCCAATTAAAATCCCCCTTAAGTCTCTGAAAGTTACATTTGAAAATAATTGCAGCTTGTAAGTAATTTTTGAAGTTGATATAATAGCACTTGGGGGGCGGAGGAAGGCATGGATTTTTTTATTTGTGTGATTACTTTGTCAAATTTGATTACCTGATACTTTTGCTTAGTTTTCACAAATTTATTAGGAGCTCAGAATAGTATCTGTTTGATTTGCCTGTATATTCAGAGAACATATGCAAATGCTGTATGTGATGTGAAATTTACAGGTGTGTGCTATGTTGTAAATCCTTGCTTATATAACACTAGAAAGGAAGAGCCCTTTTTCAAATACTGCTTTACTTCTCAGTATCTGCTACATAGAAATTGATGGTCTTTTATTTATGCTGATTTCTTACTCTTAAGTTTGTAGCTGTCAAAGGTTCCTTCCTCCTTCTGAAAACAATCATGAGAATTTACTTGTATAAAGAAAAGTAAGGTGAATGCATAAGAAATACAGGATTTTCCAGGCAGAGAAACAAAATGAGAATGTAGCCCAGAGCTTTTAGGCCAGCACCCGGTCCATTAACTCAGCCTCATTCAAGTTGGTTTGCCTCTGCTGCTATTTTTGCTCCTTCCTCTCTACCTTGACTACACTTTTATGGTGTCGCAGGAGGGATGGATATTACTATGTGGGATGCAGTTCCCACCAGGTGCTCACGCAACACTGTTGTGATGCATGTAGTTTGAATTATTTGTGTTTGTCACCATGCAACATAAAAGAGCACAGAACAGTCCTCCGGAATGCTACAGTTGTCAGCCATTTTATTATATTCTGTTCTGTAGCCTGAATCAGCCATCAGCCTTATTTCTCTTCTTAAAGGGAAAATTGCCATGTTCACTTTACAGGATTAAAAAGATTTATTAAGGTCTTCCGGTAAAACTGCAGCGTAGTGAACAAAAGAGCTGACTCTATTGATTACAGCAGAGTAATTTGCAGTAATGTGATTTTTGTCCTGTGTATATTTTGAACTTTATGGAAAACCTTAGTGTGTTAATGCAGTTGTAGTGTATGAATATGGAATAGAAATGTGTTTTCATGAAAACCCAATTCGAGTTACTGTGTTGAACCTGCTCACTGCAGCTGGATTCTTAAGTCAGATTCTCTGTAAATTCCTGATCTCAAGATTATTCAAAAATACAGTTCTCACTGACTTTTTCTTTGAAACCCATGCAGGGCTAATCAAAACAGGAGGTGCAATAGGAAGCTCCACTGTATTACAAAACTGGAGCTCATCTACTGACTTCAGCATCTACACAGTGTAAAGTATGAGTCCCTCTTTTCCTGTCTAAACTATTTTGAATAAGGTTTCTTTTACATGCTAGTTTGGCAAGCTTCTAAGGCATTTGTGCAAAGTGATGATGCAAGAGCAACCTGATTTAACACTGAGAAATTCATAAATAACATCCAGCAGTAATTAAAGTGAAAAACTACAGCTAAGAAAAATAATTGCCCTACAGTATCAGTTGAGCTACTATACTCTGCAGTATTACAAATGGAATACGTTTACTGGTGCCTTCAACTCAGGAGGTATCGCTGTGAATTTTAAATACACCAAGGATTCATTCTGGGAGTTTTTTACATAGACTGAATTGGATTAACAGTGATTAAAAAACCATTAATATATACGTAGAGAAGGGATAAGAGTGGAAGTAAAACACAATGCCAGAAATCACTATCTGGAAACATACTATACATGTAGTTAGTATTTTTGTATTAAAATGAGGAGTTAATTTTGAAGTCCAAAATGGTTTTAAGATAATTTAGCACACTCTATAAGGCCATTCTGAGGAGTCAAGCACATGATACTCAAGATGGGAATATTTATAAAGGATTTCAGTTTGAAGAACTGGGATAGCTAGCTGATGTCTTTACCATCTTGATGAGAAAGTCTCCATTTTCATTCAGTACACACTAAAGTCACAAAAAAAACCCCTATATAAATTCTTTGAGGCTTTTTTTAGGGTTAAACAGCAGGTATTCACATACAGCTTAGCTTAGTTGTTCAGTTTTTATGTGTGCAAATCTCAAGGAAGTAGTAGAATTTAGGTAGCTAGTAGTATAGTGAATAATGGGTAGGTCTTAAAAATAGCTTTCTAAGGCATTTTGACTTGTTTCTAACACCCACGGAGCCTGTATTTACTCGAAGGAACACTTGGCCCTGTATTGTACAAAATTTCTTATTTTTCAGATCTGTTCCTTGTAGGGTACAGCTATGGCTGTTGTGTCATGGCACATAATCCATGCTCTTCTGGCTCAGAATAGAAGATGAGAGAAGTTGTGGATACTAATTCATGATTCAGGCAGAAAAAAAATGGTAAGCCAGCCCAAAGAGACTTGACTTAACATGCAAGAATGGTAAAGTAACCACTGCATGTTTTTTGGACTTCATCCTGTGCCTACAGCAATTCTGTGGTTATGCTTTTGGTATCAGCCAGATGTTGGGGAAATTCAGATTTTACTTATTTTTACACCTTGGAAGGACAGAATAATTCTGTGTTGTGGATTAGTTGATAATGGAGACAGGAGTATTTGTGAAATTCGGTTTTAGAACTGGGCTTGGATAAAAATGCTCAAATTTAGATGTGCTTGTGGTTTGGACTAACATCTCACATTCAGTTTTTGTCTTTCTGTGACTCCAGTTTTCATTACCAACTTGTAGACTACACAATATGTAGTCTCAGGAAGGTTGCTGTATGCCGCAGTACTAGATAAATCTTTAGCAGGACTTCATGTGAGAAGCAGTTAAACAAAAGCTTGTATGAATAAGGCACTAGTAAATGTTTGCAGCAAACAACAATTACAGTCTGTATTCTTTAAGAATAAAGCCATTCTGTTTAGGAAATTGCCTTTAATACGACCGTTACCAATGCCAGTTAGAAGAGGATTAGAGAAAGTGCATCTTTTGGATTATGCCTGTGAGGTCTGTGAGAAACCACTGAATGCAGATCCTTAAATCTGGAAATAGCCCATGCAATGGTGGTACTCAGGAGAGCTAAAGCAAGAGGAAGTAGGTCTAGATTCTGATCTCTGCTAAACCCATGTGCAAGCACTGTAATGGGTTTGCTCCAGATTTATTTACAATGGTAAAAAGATCTGAAGCCAAAATCGAGGCTGCTACAGCAAATCTAGTTAAACAGTAACAGTGCTAACCCAAACCAAATAATTGAGTATAATCCCCTTAAACAATTTCAAAAAAGAATCTGATATTTTTAATTTCCTACTTGTTGAAGTCCAAGGATGCACTTTGTCTTTTGGCTAAGGTAACAGACCAAAGTCTTCTGTACTACTTTGGAGCTGCTGCCATTCTAAACAGTTAGTAAAACATCTGAAACTTGAGTCTGCCAATCTGTATGTAGGATGGCTGACTGCTATTATACATCAAGAGTTGTTTAAAAAACCCCAAAACTTTTCTGTTCATAAAACCTCAACAAAATACACTTTTAAAATGTCCTTTTACATATCGTCGCTTTAGGGGGCATCATTGAAGCACCAGTATTTGTTTATCAGACCAATAAGAATACATTTGTAAACTAATGCATCTAGCTAACATTGTGATCGTATTTCCTTAGCATCTGTCCAGTAAAACTACTACATCTGGCCCATTCATTGGATATAATAAATACAAGGTTAGTGGTAACTCCAGTCTGATTTCATCACTAAATCCTATTTTGTAAGCAGACGGCGTGGCTTCATCATCTTACAGAGTTCCATTCCACTCGAATCTTCCATTATTACCTCCACATTACAAGATGTCTTAAAACACTTAACACACTTCCAGGATCCATAATGCAAGAAGGAAAAATTATATTGATTCATTCCTGTATGTTACTGCCATCAGGTGCTACAATTAACAATGCTGGACAGTGGGGATTTCTGTTTGGTTGGGGTGTTTTTGTATCTTATCTAAGGACTAAGTATTAAGTTTATATCAAGCTTTAAGATCACCCATGCCTGGGGATATTAGAAGCTTTGCAAATAACTGGCTTCTAAAGATGTGGTGGGTTTTTGTTTGTTTGATTTGGTATTCTTTAGCTTTGACTCAAGACTAAATTCATTGGTGGTATAACTCGGTTGAAATTTTCACTAGAATTCAATATGGATTAATACTTGTTTCTTAAACAAAACAAAAAAACCCCACCAAGTAAATTAAGTGCTGGGGATCAGTCTCCCATACCTGCTGTGCATATTCTAAACTGTATACAGGAAGAAGAAAATACACAAATCACTCTTCACAAAGATCCTTCCTTCACTTATTTCTTATATGAATGTCAAGAGTATATGCTTTGCTGTTGGGGGTGGGGGAGGGAAGGTAATAAACAGCATGTGTGAGTATTAGAAAATGTTACTGAGCAGTAGAACTGTGCAGAATCTGTTCCGTAAAAGTTGACAACTTTTAATTTTTATGTATTTTTTCAGTAAGATGATGTAAATCTTGGCAGTTGCAAAAGAAACAATTATTCTTTGTCAAAGTGTGCCTTTTGTGATCACAACTGGTTTTGTGGTGTGTCTAGCTGGCAACTTGAAGTTGTGCATATGTTACCTCATTAGAATTTCCTAACCTGTGCTTCCTTTAAAATAAATTTCAACTTTCTGTGACGTTGTAAATGAAACCAGTGTTTTGAAAGTCACGGTTTTAAACCTGTTCATAAGATTAAAGTGGTACCTTGGGATATGGTTGGTTTTCCTTCTCCTGCTTTCAAAGTGTGCCTTCAGTAACATACAGCCAGGTGCAAAAAGTCTGCATTTTGGAAAAAGTTCTGTGAATGTTTTAAAACCTGCAGAACACAGTTTGCTTTCATGGCTGTATTTGTTCCACAGAAGCAGAGGGGTAGTAATGAAACATTTTTATTATGAAACAAAGCTATTACAGCTCTGACTAGAGAAAAATTGTTGCCAAACATCGACGTGGAATTTTTATTTAAGAACAAATTAATACTTTCATGGAACAGGTGCTTCTTGGTGCAATCAAGTTGTGTTGGCAGAGGCACACTGTTAACACCAGCTGAAACTGAGGCCTAAATACAGGCATCACATTTCTGTTTGTGCCGGGGGATGACACCCTTATGGATGACATTTGATCAAGAAATGTCATTTCATGATAATTTTTTTTTTTTTTTTTAGTGAAAGTTAGGTGTAAAATCAAACAAAATGACTGTGAACATTTAACAATTACTGCATGATTTTGCATAATCCTTGACCTTCCTAAAAAGCAGTATTTGATTTTTTTATATGTGCATAATCTATAAAATATGATAATGTCATAATGAGTCATCGCGCAACTGCTGACTCTCACGTGATAAATATTAAACTTGGGGAAGATATTTTCTTGAGATTACAAAAAAAAAAAAAAAAAATCAGTCCTATGTCTTTGCTGTTAATCCACAGATTTTGTTAGAGGAAACATACATCATTTGAAATAACTTATGTTGAAAGGAATCTATATTACTTTGATTAAAAAAATCCATTTATCTGAAAGGCTTTAGGGATTATGATGAATTTGGTGAGAGATCAACCCCAATCCCTCAACACCTTCTCATACATATAGGAGATAAATAGATAGATAGGATAGATAGAGATAGACAGATAGATAGATAGATAGACAGACAGATAGATGAATTACCAGTCATGTAACTCTCATGTGTTTTAAGGCTAGTTTGAAGACATGGAGGAGTGATACTCAAACTAAATGCTCAAATAAGGAAGCATTTGAGTGGCTTCTTATTTAAAGGGAATGATTTGTATGGTGAAAGTATGCTTATTCCGTTATGTTTTCTAATACAGTAAAACTAGTGTCTACTTGAACATTAATAATAACTAATCTTGTAATTCTACCATTTCATAGCATGAATCTTGGTTTTGCCTCACAGTTTGTTCTGGCCAGGTTTGCAATAAGGGAAAATCCTAAAACTGAAACAGAAAAATTGACACATGCTGTTAAATTAAAACACAGAACATTAAAATTAACGTGTAAGCAGAAATGACATTCAGTGTCAGAAGTTACAAACTTGAAAATCTTAGTTCAATATAGAGAATATAGTTTAGACAGTTTTTATATAAGTGTGCTTTTTCCTAAAAACACCCCCCCAACCGAACTTTTTTTTTGCTTTTTAAGTCTTTTTGTCTGTAAATATGAAAGAAAGAGGGCTACAGCCCAGCGTCATTTCTTCATTGCCATACTAAGCAGTAAAATAGTCTTTCTAATTCACATTGCTCATGGCAGTCTTATTTGATGTCACTTTATTAAGTTTGTGATTAAAGCAGTTTGGGATTTTTGTTGGTTGTAAACTTTTGGCATAATGTGAATACCAGTCCCTTTCAAAAACAGCCTTGAGTTGCTTAATGATGCTTGTGCTGTTTCCCGCGTCTGCTTGGTTGATAACAAGGCCAGCTCCAGCATTCTGCGTAAAAGCATTGCCTACCCAATCAAAATTACCTACAAGTAAAGGCAGGAATATAGAGTGAGTTTCTGACACTAAAAAGAAAACAAAAAAAGCGAACTCCCCAAAGCCAATCCAGCATGATACAGCATTATTTGTCCCAGTGCCTACGTGGGCAGAGGCAGAAGTAAGTTTTCTGTGCTAGCAGGAAAGAAGAAACTCCATTACGTACCAGTATGCAGTGCAGAGAGTTCCTGGAAGTTTAACAGCTCTAATCCTTCATAAGAAGTGAAACCAGGTTCTTTTATTTATTCAGAACTAACTTGCTCTCCCATTTGCATATAGTGTAATATTACGCCATCTACTTTCCTTATCAGCCTTTTCAGTGCCAAGAATGATTTTTTTTTTCTCCTGTATAAACAATTTAAAGTAGATGGCAGAGCTGACCCAAACCAATAGATCTATCTTATACAAGTTACCCATTGATAGATACTACTTCAGGAAAGAAAAGCAGGTTTTACTGCTTTATGCCAGTTATTACCACCTTTGTTGAAATCTAAAGTAACAAATGAACATAACCAAATCCTGGTGATCACAAAGCAAAGAGGTTAATTGGATTAATGGAGAACAGGTAAGCCAAGTGTTTCAGTTATTTGTTTTTATTTCACTAGAACTAGAACTATTTAAGTTGTACATTTACAACATATGCAGTATTTTGGAAAAAAAAATGCTGTTAGTAGAGGTCAGCTTTTAAAATAACATCTGAACATACATAAACGTGAATGTATCTGAGAAATTTATTCCTTTTATTTCAGTGTGATTTCAGCTAGTTCAGCAGGAAATGTTAGGAGTTCTAAAGTTGCCAAGGATGGTAAATTGAAGCCTTATCATGTGGGACATTTCTTCCTATGCTTTCAAATAAAAGGTATATCAGCTCCTTAATGTATATTTGCATTGTACACAGCTTTCATTATGTATTTCTTTCATTTATGTACATGTAAGTATGTAAGGACAGTAGGAAAGAAAAAATAACAACTCAGCTAAGAATCCATGCTGTGTAGACAGGTTCTAAGTTACTTGTAAAACATTTGGGAGACAAGAGGAATAAGCTGCACTAATGGAAGTGAAAATAAGATTTGAATGGGTTGAAAGCAGGATAGGTGGGTGGGTGTGCTTAGAGCCCAGCAAGGTGAGCTTTTCAGAGTAGCTCTTCCTTGTATCTCTGCATGACTTGGAATTCTGCATCTCCATGTGTGCATTGGCAGAATGCTTCTGGGTTGCAGCCTTTACCCTCACTCATTGCCTCTGTAATTGCTGGCTTTAAGTCCTTTGCAGTGATAGTGAGGAATTAAGCTAGTAAAACATCAAGCTGCAACATATTAGAATGCATGTTTTCTCTCTTAGCTTTATAAAATCTCACGAGTTACCTTTTAGTTCAGTTGCAGTTTTCTGATCCTGCAGCTCATGCACAGCTCAAGCAGTCATATTTTTTTAAAAGGAAGTTATCAGGCTGTGTTCAGTAAGCATTTGATGGATAATGAACTTTTGCTAGAGACATTACTTAAATACGCCTTTAATCCCATTTACTATTTAGATCTGTACTTATTGTTGGGAGGGTATCTGAAACGCCGTTGCAGAAAATGGAATAGTACTTCAGAAGGTGAGGATGAAAGGCACCTGTACAACAGTATTTACAGCTTTAGTAATAACATGGAAGTGCATCTTCATTGGACTGCAGAAACAGGATATGTTAATATGCCAATTTATGCCTACTTCATAAAGTGCGCTGTATTTGTGTTCTCAGTCTCTTTTTAAGTACTGAAAGCAGACTGTTGCTTTTGAGAAACTGATTCCTGGGGTAAGGGGGAGAAGTTTTTAAATGACAAGAAGCTGAAAGCTCAGTTTCCATCCAAGTTAAGAAAGAAATTAACTATTACTTGAGCTTGTCAGCTGTAGATTCCTCTTTTACAAATGGGTGTTACTTCAGGCTTTTGGCAACAAATTAGAATTTCTTGAGATGTGGTTACTTACCAATATATGCAGCTCCATCAGTCACCATATATTTGTTACGATTTAATTTGGGGAGGGAAGTGTTCTTCTGTTCTTTAAGAAAGCACGCATTCTCTTCCTCAAGGTCAAAGAATTTCTGACATAAAATAAAATGGACTGCAGGTTAATAAGAACCGTTCGATAATAGACAGAAAAAAAATATGGTCTGTTCTCTGCTCTTCATTGAAAATGAGTTAGTGCTACAGAACAGCTTGAGTTTTTATAGCCAAGCATTAATTTTAATAAAACACGACACATTGTGTTGCTGAGTAAGTTCTCATAGTTTATAATACTTGTTATGCCTTGGTGTTCTGAGCTATACAAAGTACACAGCTCTTGCATGCTAAGAGTAACACAGTGCCAGGTAGTAAAGGCTGCAGATTGAACCAAAAAATCCCCATCTTCGTGTTCTGCATGGTAAGAGCCAGGAACTTTTCTTTAGCTCATTTCCTCAATCACTGAGGGAGATTAGGGTTTGAAGTCTGTTTCATGATCCAGATTGGCAGGCACACCAACAACTGAATTAATATCTTTATATTCACATTGCAGTTTTCAACAGGAAACTTGCTGATTTCAGAAACTAAGAAGTTTCTAAGGATTAAATGTTATGTGGAAAGATCAAATTTTCCAGACAACAAGAGGAAAATGCATCTAGTTTACCTTAAAGGGTAAAGTCCCAATAAGATTTTTTAATTTTTTAGGGTGTTTTTTTTAGTTTGATTATTTTGGAGCTATAGGTACCTTCTGTCTGCATCAGCACCAGTCAAAAATGAGATTTTTGCAATACAAATGTAAGTATTGTTTGTTTCATCAAGGAAAGCAATACGTAGACAGAGATTCTAAAACCACAAGCAGAGAGTAACATGTTGAAGGAAAATTAAATATTTAATGCATTACTGGGAAGCTGAGGTGATGGTCTAGATGCTCAGAACAAACCTAATTCACAGCAGATCACTAATACAAGTAACGGGCTATACACTGCACCCACTTAAGACATCAAAAAATAGTATTAGAAAAACACCACCCCAGAACTCTATGATCATTCTGGAGGGTCTGTTTTCTTTAATGCAAAGTTCATCTCTTAAGCCGGTGTTCTTTTCAATACAAACCTGGAACAAATCTTTTTAGGTTATGGAGATGCCCTTTGGAACAATATTGCTACTTTGAAAGCCCAAATATAAAATACTAAATTCATGACTGAAATGTAGTGATCTCTGTGGTTGACTACATCATCAGCTTGATTAAAACTAAAAGAGCTTGTGTTTTTTTTAACTGCCCTGGTACTGGATGGCACTACGGTACAGACTTACGATGAGAAACTATCAAAAAGTTGTTTCCATAAACAGTTTCCTGATTTGATAGGTCACTGGATGCTTACTTACCTGTACATGGCCTTGTTATCTTGCACAGCTTAACATTTGAGTTCAGATACAGTAAAATTCCAAATATAGTTTTTTGAATTCGAAAAACAAGCCAAACAACCTGAACTGTTTGACTGATGCTTCATAAAGGTCACTAAAAAAGATTTTTCAATGTAAAACTGTATTATCTGTCCTGTAAGATTTATCTTAAAGCCATAGAATGGTTTGGGTTGGAAGGGACCTTAAAGATCATCCAGTTCAAACCTCTCCTGCCATGGGCAGGGACACCTCCCACTAGAGCAGGTTGCTCAAATCTCCATCCAGCCTGGCCTTGGGACACTGCCATGGATGGGGCAGCCACAGATTCCCTGGGCAGTTTGCTTCAGTGTCTCACCAACCTCACAATAAAGAAATCGTATCTTTAATTAAAGATTTTTACCATCACTACAGTTGCAGCGTTCCACTTTTTAAGAAATTAGAACAAACCATCTTAACAGCTGGAAAGGAAAGTTTACTAGGTATTAAGGATTAGTTCTTGGACAATATCAAGACTATGTGCCTGAGGAACTGTGTTACAAACATGTGCCCAGCACAGAAAGTAGGGGCACTTGGCAAGCCAGAGATCTGAAAGGGTTGTGAATTTCTGGATAAAGCCAGAAGAAAATGGTTATGTTTTTCTTGGTGCAACAAAGTGGGAATGGAGACAGGTGTGCACAGGATCTGTGAACACGCATGAGCAGTTGATGGACACTTAGGATGTCCCCTAGAGGGACAACTAGGGTGACAATCAAGGACAGGACACAGGGATGAGGAGCATACTAATCTTGCAAGGAATAGTGTAAAATGTGCAAATGGGTGGAGTATTCAGTGCTAGAAAACAAAACATAACAAGTTGTCATCTTCTCAGTAATAGGAGAATTTGCAAAAAATTTACATACCTTCATGTGAAAATAGTCAAGCACAATAATCATATAAGCTTAGAGTTGTCAAATTTAAATAGATTCGGCAGATGTGCTGAATGGAAAAAATATGTTACTGTACTGTTTGTATTGGAACTTTGTATGAGAGAATTTCAGATTCAGGAAGAAAAGAAGAGGACTGAAAATGTAACATGCTCTCTGGCAACAGCAGAGAAGCTATTTAGTGCTTGACAGTGCAGATACCAGTAGGGAAACATGTCTGCCCTCACAGAGATGATATGCACATGTACCTTAGATGAGCAAGTGAACCAGCACTGGCATCAAGTAACACAGACTAACATTCTCCAACATGCACCTTTAGCAGGAGTACTGTGTTAACCATACACCACCTTCTACTAACATTTTATTAATCTTTTCCATTCTTACTTTAGGAGTGTAGAGCTTTAAAATTAAATTAGTGCTTAGGAGAAGAGGTTTCATAGCTAATTCATAATACTTTGAATTTGTAACTTCTCTTAATATTTGTAAAATTCTCTTAATATTTCAGTGTTCTTGTGTATAAAGACTTACAACACATCTGCATGACAATATTTTCTGTGCAGAGTTTAGTTTCACTTTATGTTTTCTCATACCCAAAGAAGAACCAAAAAGGAAACCAAGAATTTTCCAATAATTCAGAAGATTTAAGTTTAGTTTTCACCTGGTTATCCTATTCCTCCGCACCCCAGTTTTGTTTCACTTTGACTGTAGGTAGAACGGATGTCAAGATACAAAAGAAATGGAGTTTTTAAAAACTAGTGCTCATCTTTCTTGCATGTTTTGTGAAGTTAAAGGAGTGTCATGGCAGAGCCTGTTCACGGTTTCAGCCAAAATCAAGCAGATATCCGTAAACTCCCAAGTGTCAGGCTGTTACTCCTACCAAGGCTTGTTTAAGGCAGTGACTTACCCAGTGTGTGGAACACATGATGCACAGCACAGAGATCACTGAGGTGCATTGTATCTTTACAGCTATTTAAATCTGGGGCAGTCTCATTTTTTACTGGAAGCAGTATTTGTATTTTCTACCTGCAGATATTCTAGCTAGAATATCTACCTAGAAGAGATGTCTAGGCTGGTTTGGTTTTTTTATTTTAGCATTTAGTTCTTGATGAGATAAATTCTGTACTAAAGATTCTACCTGCTGCAAATAAATGGATATGAGTATGGAGAGCATAAAGTGCACTTAAATAAAAAATAATTTTGAATACATAAATAGAATTCTGATGATAAACACAGAACAAGCTAGAAAATACTCAAAATTGAAGTGGCTTAAGGAGCGTCAGCCATGTATTGGCTTTTTGACTCAAAACCACACTTTATGCTGCTTCTTACCTAGGGAGCTTGTAATACAGTGCACGTTGCAACAAAAATCCCTATTTCTAGACATGCATAAATATCACTTTGTGTGTCTAACATTCATATTACTTCATTGTAACAAGTGTAGATTTTAAAAAGTCAAAATGATTTAGTGGATTGTCAATTTAAGAAGTCGTATATTTCAGCAGATGAAGACAGTTATTAAAAAAAACCCCACCCAAACAAAAACCAAGAACAGAAAACCAAAACACCACTCCCCCCCAAAAAAAAGAAATTCATCCATGATGAATTGATCCAAGATTTCTGACTGCCAGTGTGCCTCAATTCCATAAAACTGAACTATATCAAGTTTAAAGTGGTACTTACCAGACATTCTTTTCTAATACAAATGTAACAGATACGGTATTTCTCACTTCCCTGTATTACATGTCTAAAGTGGTCACATAATGGTGATTCTAGTCTTCACAATTCTGACCTGTAGCCTGAATTTAATGTAAAATCTTCATTATTTTTTCTTGTACTCTACTTGACTAAAGGAATAGTAGATGCTTACACAGCTAAACAGTAAGATTACATGAATCCCAACTAAAATAAGTTTTTGTGCAGTCAGATATATCAGCCAGTACAAACAAGAGACGACCATGGTTCACTCTATTAGGTTGGCAGTGAAATACCAGATGTAGTGTTTTACGTAGTGTTTTACCACACAGACTGCCTTTTTGCATGATTCTATTGTTTTGTTTTAATTTCTATTGTTGTTACTACTGGGAAAATATTCAGCTCATTATGTTACATTTCCTGCATTATTTTATGAAATTTAAATGCTTTAATACTAACAGAAAACATCTACCAATTATGATGTTTTCTTGGTTTTTTGGAGGGGAGGGGTTGGGAAATATATTACAATGCAATATGGATTATACTTACAACTTTCAAACTACAGCTTGGAACTTCAGTGCAAATAGCTTTCAGAGATGAAACAAAGTTAAAAGTAAGGGGATCTGTGTCTCTTGAGAAACTTATGAGAAGTCGTACTTTAATACTTCGCAATACTAACGCTTCTCTTATCTTCCCATCTAAATATGGCCAGTACCTGTGAAGAAAGAATACAATATATTCAGAGAACTTGAAAGTATTTTGGATTTCTACACTGACAAATCTAGACATCATAGAGAAAATAAAACACATGTGAATTTCATTTTTTATCTGTTGGAGGAATACTTCGCTCATTTAAAAGAATTCTCACCAAACGGATCTGCCAGGATCCCTTTTTTGTGTCATTCTGCCCTGCACCAAAATTGTCACTGTGGGGACCGTGAGGTTGAGCACATCTTCCACGCGTGTAGGGGCACGGAGAGCTACCAAAACACTTGCACAAAATGCAGGTACCTTGCCTGCCTGCAGAGGGAAGGGTTACTCTGTCACTGGGAGCAGTGGAGCACTTGCGGCGCCACAGAGTCTCAGGATTAGCTGAAGCTAGAGGGTGCTGCTTACCCAGGCCAGGCAGAGAAACAATAAGGGTTTACTGTTGGTTGCGCAAGTAAGGAAATAGGAACACGGGATCCCTCCCTGAGTGACTTTCTTCCTCTGTACTGAGACCAGGGACTGGAATGCTTTCTGCAACTTCTTGCTTGGTAAAAGGAGAGCTTCTGTTATGCAGGGTACTGGCATCCTTCAGTAGCAGATGAAGATGGGTCATTTTAGGAGGATGCTACCTTTTTTTCTGATGAGGACTGCAGAATTTCTGCCGTGAATGCTATGGTGGCATTCATGGTGCTATTCTCACAATCACTAATTAGCTTTGTGTTCCGGACCACTGCAGGTCAGGACAGGCAGAATGAGACAAAAGAAAACATGTTTCCTTTATTCCAGCAGCATCAAGGCATTTGGCCTAATGAAATCTGAGCTCTACAATGCCAAAAAATAACTCACAAGTGAGAACTGGGAGCTGACAAGGTAGAGAAGCTGTGGCAGTGGCTCTAACATAAAGCCATGTTTGTAGGGAGAATGTTAGGAATTCACACATTTTCCCTGGATCTCCCTAATCCAATAGGTTTCTGAGTTCTTCAGGCATGAGAATGGAGGAGGAGTGTAGGAGATAACATCAACTGCAATACTGTAACAGTTCTAGTAAGATCATTTCCAACATGAGGGAGAAATGTGAGGGATGCACACTGTGAACCTGAAATTCCTGCAGCTCTACCCGTGGTTCTTTCACTGTGAGAGAGGCTGTGCAAAAAGTTTACTGGGAAAATGAATAGTTATTTTTCTACAAATTTGAACAAAACATCTTTAATTATGTAAACCTGGAAAAAAGTACATAACCACATGTTTAGATCCACTTAACTCTGTTCAGATGAAGTGCAGGGATGGAATGGGGAGCTTTGCTGGATGCTCTGTTGTGTCACTAAGAGTCAGAGGGACCACTGGATATTCGCCTTCCGAGTTGGATGGTTTATTACACTGTGGCTCCAGTTTTGGGCCATGAGTACTTTTTTATAGTCCATATAAACAGGGTCTTTATATATTACTTGGTTTTGTTTGTTTTTCTCAACTCCCAGTTAACCAAAATGTCATACAATTCAAATAGCACCTATGTTGAATTTGGAATTTATGTGCCTTTTTCAGTGAAACAATGACATCTCCCATGTTGTATACAAGAACTCTCATTATTTCTCTCTTAACACACACACACACACACACACACACACACACACACGCAGACACTTATTCTCTCACTGAATATCTGTATGATACTCATAAAATGCCAGCATCTGTGGTATCAAGATAGCAAATATAATAGTGTAAGAGACAGGATTTGTGTATAAGCAGGTTCTTGTATTCCTGGGTCCCAGTCACTTGCAGATGGTCAAACTAGACAATTTCTGATCTCCTTCGAAAGGCAGACCCAAAGCTTAGGACCCAGAACTGGAAATGTCTTCTTAGGTCCCAATTCTGCTCCCACTTAAGTCAATGGCAGAACTCTCACTGATTTCAATAAGAGCAGAATTGGGCCCCAAGAAATTGGTCCACAGTAGAAAGTAATCTCCTGTGGGTTCATTTTCTCCAGCAGACCTTATTGGCATTATGAGAACCTGCTAGTCCTGGACACAGACACTCACCGTTTAGCGTTGGTGTCAATGACGATAGGCAAGTAGTCCATCACAGCTATGTATACAAACTGTTTTGCATCATCAATAACACTGTATATAGCTTCAATATCCAGGACTCTGTCCTTTGGGCAGAAGAGTTTAGGTGAATTCTGTGAAAGAAAAAGTTCAAATATGGCATTTAAAATACATGATTTATTTTCTCTTCCTCTGATTCTTCTTGAGATGGCAAATAGTATCATTTATTTTAGTAGAGAGTATTAACTGATATACTCAAAGATACAAAGGAGAGGTATTTGATTAACTTCCCCCTGAAAGCCTCACTGTTTAGATGTATCTGTGGGTCAAATGTGGAAGACACAAACTTGAAAACATCCACTGTCATCAAACAAACTCTCCTTCAAGTTGTATTTCAGAGAATTTTGTTCCATAGACTCCCAGGACTGGTTACTATTAGAGTAATACCTGTGTGCTTGCCGCACAAGCCTGATCCATCACTTGGGACCAGGGACTACGCCTATTATGTCAGTTCTGTTTAAAGTTCCATGCTCAGTCACTGTCACAGGGAGATGCTGCAGTTTTGCAAGAAACTGATTTTTAAAACCTACCTTCAGGTATAAATTAACATCGGTAAGAGGTAAGCCCAGCTCTCAGCTTTTCTGCCTTGTGTCTAGGGCTGTTGAATGTATCAGGAAGTGAAGCTGGAAGAAATCACCCATGTGCAGCAGAGAGGCCCAGGACCTTCTGCTCTTCTGCCCCAGCGGGGAGAGGGAAGTGAACCCCCCCTGCCAAGGTGCTTGTGGGCAGCAACACAGTTCCTGGGAGCAGAAGTTGTTAAAGGCACTTTACTGAGCTACAGCAGGTGCCACTTACCCTTTTTCCTTGACAGCTGGACCTGCCAGACCACTGCCTTCCTGCTGCTGTATCACGTCCTCACCTTTGTTACCTGCTTGGCTTGTAGCTGAGATGTAGATCAGGTTTGCATCAGATGTAGATGTGTTTGATTTAGGGACAGATCTTGGAGTTCTGATCAGTCTGTCTATCTTTCAATACAATGTCTGTCTCATTGGATTCCTAATCATCTAGCGGTGTTCTTACAGATTTACTACAAGTAAGTTCAGAAAATACTGGAAAATAAACTGTAGCAACATTTCAAGACCAATATTCCAGATCCATTCCTGAACACTAATAAAAACAACCAAAACCTGTTACATTTTTTCAGCCAGTCTGGGAGATGACTGTGTTGCCAAGCAACACTAAGCCATGATTCCAGAGTATAACAAAAAAACCTCAACAAATCAGTGACTGTGTGTTGTGCTTCTTGTTTTCTACAGCACAAATATTGAATGTGAAATATGTTTTCAAAGAGTGAGTTGCAACTCAAGACAAAGTGTACAGTGATTTTGTTAAATATAATTTATTATCTGAAACTTTTAGGCTACTGCGTAGAGATTTTGTTCTTACACTCTTACTATTTTCTTGAATAGAAGTTTTAAGTTACAGAACTGTTGCTTAAACCACGACAAGAACAGCTAAAGAAAGGAATTCTTATGCTTTGTATTTTCCAGATGCATTTAATATAAAGACCGGAAAGTGAAAGATAAAGAAAAACTTCCTTTAAAGCTCTCACTGTAACAACTTGTGTTTGAGCCTTCCACTTGTTACCCTGTGGAACAGCCAACCCCCCCTGTGGTCATTGAATATTTTAGTACTTTTCTCCATAGCAGTTCTATAATACTTGCTGTTCTGATCAAATACCCATTTGATACTTCTCTTTACCTGCCAAAGCAGGCTGTTATTCTCACTGGGGAACAGTACCTTGCCTTACTCCTGCTCAGGGGGCAGACCAAAAGGGAGGTAATGTGGGTTTGGGGGAGCGAATGCTGCAGCTCTGGGTATGCACAGGCAGAGCCACAATGGCATAAGTGAACTGCCTGGCTTGTGGAGACCTTGTGCTTCTCATTAGTTCAGGAACAGACAGCAGTCAACACTTGGTCCATCAAACCAGTCCAGTGCAACTCCAGGACTGCCTTTCGGAGCAGCATGCTGGCAAACATTGAGAACTTGCTAGCAGATCAGGAATTTATTGAAGAGCCTGTTATCAAGGAAGGAAGAACCAGCACAACTGGATGTGACTACAAATTGCAAGTAGCTCTTGAGGTTGGACTTCACTGATTGAGCTTCTGAATACTGGGTTTCTGAAGTGGAATTTCAAGAAGAGGCTTTTGTTGCCCGCACAAAAGGAAAATACAAATTACATGGAGGAAGTAAAGGTTCTGCAACAGCAGAAGAGCAGTTTTTGCAGAGCTTCTCTCCTACTGTCTTTGTCTAGGATCCCAGATTCCTTAAGTTGGCTGTATCCAGCTCTCTTTACTGTGTGCCCCTCCAGAACTGGCTTTCAGAAGGATTTCTTCATTTCTTACATATAGCTAAGAAGAGAGCAGGCGTTCATTTCACAGCTTCTTAGCTAACTGCCTGAAAATCAGTCCCTAATTTAAGCTGGTACTTGAGACTCTCCAAAATCAATGGAAACATGTGTCTTTTCAGATGGCTATTAATTATGGCTGGCTTCAAAACTTCCACATTTCTACTCTAAACCAGCTCTGTCTCATAACTGATAGTAGGGAGTGTGAAAAATACAGGACAGCTGAATGTTGCCTGGCTCCCAGCAGGTGAAGATAAGCCCTGCCCTTTATAACCACTCATCAGCACCAACATCTGTGCTACTACTGACTGTGCAACTTAATAATGTGCTACATGTCTTAGCTAAGACAGAATTGGCCATAAAGTGATGGGGTTTTGCCCCTTGCTTTATATAGAGCAGTGAATAATTTTTGGCAACTTCATCATATTCCTGGGTTTAGTCATGTAATTTCCTCCAAAATGAAAGACACTTCACATCTTTCATCATCGCTATCACTCTGTGTACTTTTTTCCAGTTTTGCTACATCACTGCTGAGGTGGAGGAGTTCTTCATTTCTTCCCAGTAAAAATACATACACAGACAGTGCTTCCATGGGGATTGTTGCCTGAATTTCAGAAGATTTAAAATGTAGTTTTAAAAATAAAGCTAAAGTAGATAATGTTCTCCAGAAGAATGAGTGCTTTCAATGGAACAGGGTGAAGATAATTAATCTTTATAAATCATATGGATATCAAGCTTATTCTGTATCATTTTAGATGCCTGATTAGCAGATCGTTTACTCCCAAGTCATTCACCTTCTACTAGTGCAAATAAATAACCTAATTTGAAGGGCCCCCCTATCAATTTTTGCATTCAAGTGGTAAATATTACAGGGAAAGGAACCAGTGCTCAAACGAAATCCCGCAGCATCTTCAGGCCTGGCAAATTTCTTGTGTGAACCCAACAGAAGGAGAATAAAAAAAAAAATAATTGTGATTTGTCTGTTCTGCATCACAAGAAGAGGCAAATAACTTCTTAAAACCCTTTCAGTTATAGACTTCCCCACAAAAGTATACCTATTTGAATAACTTGGCCCAGACAACAGAATGATTTATTTTTCCAGCATTAGGAGGTTATCAAACAAATTGTGTCTTCTATAGGTGCAGCTCTAGTGGTCTCTATAGCTGATTTTCTAGTCAGTCACATGAATTTCAATTTCAGTAGCTGCTTTTGATCAAGGACATAGCAGTAATGTGAATCCTCTTCAGTTAGGGCCAATTTAGAGACATAGTTAAGTACAGGCTCAATATATACCATAAACATTTGCATTCACACAAATTACTTTCCAAGGTAATTTGTCCCTGATAGGTGCTTACAGAACACAGCATTATGACGGACTTACTGCAGGGTACTGTGATCATCTCTTTAACAATGAAAAGACACTTGATAATGCTTTTGTACATGCTAACACCTACCTAACCTGGTCTCACTTCTTTGCTCTTCATAAAGGACAATATTAATAAGATGATGTTAAATATCTAGGTCTTCCAAAATTCTGGTAGGATAAATAATTTTCTTCCATTCCCTCCCTTTCTGCAACTCACTTCAGAACTTACCGACACAAAAGCTTCCGATTTTGTCTCGTTCAGCTGCAGTGTCAGTTTATTTTGAGTATCATACACTCCATATAGTCTCTTAGACCAGCTTGGTGGTATTTTATTCTTGTATCTCAATGAGCTGTACAGGGCAAATATCCTTTGTAAATCCAGGACCAGGCAGCTACAGTTGTATACAATGACGCCAAGTTCCTTCATCTGTGAAATTAAAAGTTCATTTCATTAGTGAAGTTTTGGCTGACGGATACGTGGAATTGGGCAGCAAGAATGTAACAGTGTCTGAGAGGTATCTTCCAGAAGTGTGCCTTGAGCTCAGCAGTAGTACTGCTGAGCTCAAGAATATTCCTAACGATGCGCTTTTAAAGGCAAACACATAAGCTAAATCTTCAAAGTCAAGAGCAGGTAAAAATGGTAAAAGGGTTTATATGTTCAGTACATGTCAGAACTGCATGTCCTGGCTGACAGAATAGAACACAATGGACATAAGTTATTTCTCTGGTGAAGAAAGAGTATGATCCTCCAGCTTCAAATGGATGATAAACTGTGTGTTTAATACTATCAATTGTGAAATTACTGTGCTACTAAATCCAGTATGATCCAGTAAATAGTGTACCCAATTAGGACACAAAAAGATTCTTAACTCCCCTACTACAATGGAATGGAATTGCTATCTCACCCAGGGTACTCCAAATTTCTGGGTGTCAGTCTCCTCACATGAAAATGGAGATAATGATACTATTCTCTCATGAAAAGTACTCTGTAAACATTAACATTCAGACATATAAAGTATGAGGAAAGATAGCCCAAGTAAATATAGACATCATAGTACAGTTAAATGCTTTGGCCTTCTGTGGACACAAATCTCAATTATCTATTTAAGTAAAACCATGTCTCCTGGTCATCATAAATCTTATGTTGGCAAAGATTATTAACTGCACACCCCTAGTACTTAAGTTGTTGACAGAATTTCATTTATATTGGCTGGCTTCACTTTAATTACAATTTAAAGTATAGCCACACACACACTCTCCCTTCCTTTCCTTTATAATAGCTCAGGAAGGCACTGCTTTGGGCACAAATGCTAGTGACCTCTCGTTATCTGCATTTCACACTAGCTCTGCCATGTCCAAAAATAAAGCGAGGAGAATACTTGCATGCATCTGTTGGAAAACAATATGTACGATAACTATGTAAAGGTTCCATTCTGGTTGGAGAGCAAGCAAGCTCCCTTTGTAGCATGTCTCAGAAGCCTGCCTCGCATGATGAAAAAAGTAAGGGGAGTACAAACTCTCCAACATGTTCATCTGTTGACATCAAAAAAATCCCCACTGGTTGTATTCCCTTAGATGAGATGCCCGCAGTCACACAGAGTGGTTCCTGGTGGAGCATATCTTTTTGTGAAGTCTGCGCAAACTCACCCCACTGACGTTCTCTGAGCTTGTTCCTGTGTAATTCTTCCTGACTGCAGATGAGAACTGCACTGCGAGAATGGGCAGAGCAAAGATAGAACTGAACGTTCACTCTCTTTCTATGGTGGATGAGAGGAAACAACAAATCCCAATACTTCAGTGAGAAAGAAACTGAAAGGGTTACCCCTTCCTCAAGTCTCCCACATGGAAATACCATATACATAATAATATACAACTGAGCGATCTCATTCCCAAATATTTACTGAATAGTGGCAAGTACAGGCACATTACCTACTGTTCTTACTGTCTAAATCAGAATATTTCTGCAAGCTTCTTTAATTTTAAAAAAAAATATGTACTTCCTCCATTAGCCTCCACAAATTTGCGGATATTTGGAAAACACAGGCCACTTGCAGCACTGCAGCCTTTCATTTATGGATAAGCCAGTAATTTTGATGATAAATGTGAATTACTCCAAGCTATACCCAACATCCTAATCAGTCTATCTGGAATAAAATCTTTGGTTTTTCCCCTGCATGCTGGTATCTTTGAGGACACTCCTGTATTCAGTTCTAGGCTGTCCCTCCACGCTATGCACTGTTTGTCTCCAAACATTCTTAACTGTACATTACCACTGTTTTCACTGTGTGCTGCCAATACTGCTCTCTTAATTGCCAGGCATGCCATTGCAAAGGACTTACTAATAGTATTCTGTTACATCTATCTGCATAATGCGATTTCATTCTCTTTTCATGGCTGTTAGTTGATTCTGACATAATTATGTGGTTACAGTTTTCCTTTCATTTATCAGTCTCATTATTACTATTCCACTTTATCCTTTCCATTAAAAGTGGAGATAAAACCAGCATCCTCATAGAACACCAGAAGCTGCCAGGATTTCATCTGCCTGAGCAGCAGTCCTCAGAGCAGGAGTGCTTGCAGCATGTCCTCTCCCTATGAATTCAAGGATTGCCCTTCTGCCTAAGTGCTTCTTCATGTACAGAGAGGGAGGAAGCTGGGGGCACTAATGGTTTTTTTTAAGAGTAGTTTTTACAGATCACCATCTAGCCTAGCTGTAAAACGCTAGCCATGCCTTTCTGACAGCCTTTCCCGTGAGCAGAAGCACGGGGACCAGCCTGTTTTATGCAGTGTCTCGATCCTCCTTTGGGAGCGGGTGTCTGCAGGAGCCAAGGCGGTGCCCTGGCTGAGGTTATACTCAAATCACAGACTGGAATGAAGCTATTACAAGAGATGTATTTACAGCACAGTCATGAACTCTGTGTTGTATCTTGCAGTTGGCTTCTCTGGCAGCAAGTGCTGATCAAAGCTTTTCTTGCTCCTGAAGCCATGATAAGAGCTCTCCCCCAGATGGATTCCCTAGTACACAATACAGACAGGGCTCAGGAAAACATAGTTATCCTCTTTACCCAATTGTCTGTTTTCATTAAACTTTTATGAATTTAAGTTCAAATTCGACCTGGAAAATAGATTCACGTTTTTGCAGGAGGGTAGACAGCAACTCCAATGCTTATCATGCAGACCTCATTTTCTTGGGAAACTAGCTGGTCACCTCATAACCATCTTGGTTTACATATGTTACATCACCTTGAAATTAAAATAATACAAAGAGTGCACATGTGTATGCAGTAAAACCCAAGCCATCTCCTTTCTTATAGAACAGCTCCAACAGAGAGATGAAAAATAATACTGTTCCAGAAGTGTGTTCCACACTGAGCCTATTTTAACTCCCATTCTCTAAGGTGAGAAGAGACTGCTCTTCTTCCAGTTAATCACAAAGCCTATCATCCTGGACGCACCGTGGAGAGAGGGCAGCAAGGATGTGTTAGTGACAGATTTAGTATGAAGTGGTATGCCATTGAGATAAGGGAAAAGACCTTATCTTTGGTTTGAGAGATGCTGGTATTACACACTTTTATTTTAATAGTCTCAGAAGAGAATCAAAAAACCCCACACTTTCACTGGAGAAATCAAAACATGAGTGTTGCTCCCTGGCTTGCAGTGACTGAAACCTGCAGGTAAGCATCATCTGAGGTACCTGTTAAGGCAAAATCTTTCAGGGAAGAGCTCATAAGGCAAGGGAAGTATTTCTCAATCCTGAGTTTTAAAAGCAACTCAGACGCTAATGAAAACCTCAATGAAAAATTAAAGTGAAGAAGATGTCAAGAAATCAAAACCTTAATAAAACTAAGGAAGATAAATCTGAAATGAAAATAGGGAGTCACAAATTTGATTACCTCTAAATGGAACTGAAATGTTTGGATGTTAAAGTCACAAAGCTAGTTGTGAGTGACATTTTCAGGGCAATTGCTGGGTATTGGGGACAGGAATGCTTTTCTGGATAGAGAATTTTATGTCCTGTCATAAGCAGGTTTCTTTCCCTCTTTGTTAAGAACCACCACGAGTCCTCAAGGAATAAACGTGGGAGCTGGTTTTCTTTGCTCTTCCCATGCTATTTGCATTCATGCAGAGCAACTCTTGAAGGCTACCAAGTCAGTATTTGTCTTTCTTGCCAGTATGGGCTCTCTTAAAACACCGGAGAAGTGAATGACTACACAGGACTTAAGAAATGGTGGCTTAAACCCACTGTAAAAAGGATGATCTGACTTCAGAAATCAGTTAATCTATAAAAAGTAGTAAATACAGCCTAGCTAAAAAAAAGATAGTGATTTTTATGGCAAGAGCAGGAACTCCTTACTAGGCTGGACAAAGAGCAGGATTTCACTGACAGGAAATTTTGCTTATTCTTTTCCCTTGTACACTTGTAGGCATCATATATTAAATGAAAAAAAATGTGAAAAGAACCTCAACAATACAATTTCTGGGCCGACAGTACTCTCTGCTTCCTAACAAGAAGCATCTTTTAAATACATTTGGATCATGGGTTAGACAGGGTGTACGATGTGTCCTTATCCTGCACTGGGCAGACGAGACAGTGTGGTTTATATTTACCTTGAGCTCCACTCTTAAGAGACAATCCCACTGTGTAGGCAAGGTACTGTTTGACCTACATAAGAGTGGCAATCTGGTGCACAGCCTACAGTATCTGAGTTGCAGCAAACATAGCAGGAGGCTTAGAAAACTCCTTAATTTCTTTTAAAGGAAAAGTTTTTAGTGAATGTTCACACTCGAGCCTGATTCTGAAGATGACTGGCAGGTCTCCTTGGGCATAAAACTGCCATTTGCCCAAAAGCTCTGGCCACCAGCAGGTGCTGGGCATCCACTGCCTGTGCTACAGAAACTCAAGGTTAACAACAAGTAGTCTATTGTACACTAAATTCATGAAGTTTTTTGTGCATCTGCCATTTTCTGGTGTTTGAAAAATGTATTCACAATTTTCTATTCAAGCTTGTGATATTTTTAATTTCCAAATGAATGACAGCTAAACCAGAATCACATCAAGGTAGAGTAACAGAGTAACAAAGAGTCATATACTGATAAATCAATTACTAAGGCCTAAAAGGATCCAAGATATTCAATAGCTGCCAAAGAAAAGTAATATACAATGTATTCATTACCACCTTAAAGCAGACCACAGATACAGGGGTAAGCTCATCTCTTCATAAAATATGCTCTATTTGGTTAGCCTGCACTCAAAACATAGATTCTTTTGCACTTTGTTATCAGTCTTATTGAACCCTATGGCAAACCTCCCTTATGCTTTTATATGGTATCATTTAATGCTCAGTGAATCTTTTCCAATAATACATAGTTTCATCTTAAGGCTGCCTTCTGTGCAGCTATTCTTTAATCTCACCAAAACCTACTGAGCAGATATACGTGCCAGTTCCACGCCAGGTGCAGGTAACAGCCAAGCAGTGGCTTGTGGAGCGACCATCACCAAAGGACAGACAAAGACGTTTGAGAAAGGCAAAAGTGTTTCTTTGTGCAGTGTTGTTTGATGCATTTGTTGCAGACTTCGGGCTACAGGAGTAGTGCTTCTCGCAAATTCATTAAGTGTTAACAGACCCCATTCAGTCAGCTATCATTCTGACGTAAACTAAAAAATGCAACCTGATGCTGAAGCTGCTGAGAAGGTTACAACACTGCCTGGCTCTTCTCTCACAAAACCTGTACAGGTAGTGAGTCCACCAAAATAGTAAAACCATGTACCTGAGCTAATACTTCATTAGGAATTGCAGCCTACCCTTGTGCACCCTGAGCCAAAATCCTTGCTCCATTCTTGGCTAGTAATTCAGAGCAGAGGCTTCACAGCATTATGTTAAAATCAAAAGAAATTCAATGAGATCCAAATGCAGCACAGTTCTGCTTCTGCTCCGAGTTCCACTTTTTCTTTCCATGTTGGTGAGAACATGGGAGCTACACTACTGTTAGGAAATACTAAATAGAAGAGATTAATACAAATGGTAAAGCACTGTATTCTCAGGAAGTTAGTAAAACTCTGTCTAGGTTAAAGTACCTGAGAGTGAATAAATGCAGAATTTAAATTAACAGCACCTTTACATGTCAAAAACCATCTAGGGCACAATAACTGTTCTTGAATTCCTTATTATTTTGAAAACCAGAAACTGCTTTTGAAGAAAGCTTAAGAATTGCTTAAAGAATTCAGATTAAATTTAGAGATTAGCTGTTTCATTGTAACTATTGTTCCTATTTTCTATATACACTTATTGAATAAATGGTATTTTGATATTCCTATATTCAACTCTCAGCCATTCTCCAGTGAATCACTTTGCGAGTCCAGCACAGGGATATTACTTGTGCCTGGCCTATGTCCCCCCACCATGGTTGCATGGGTTTTGTGTTGTCTAAGGCCGAAGGTTAATTTTATGTCACCTTGGATTTAAAAGTGATTTGAAAATAATCAGTAAGCAGAATTTCTACTAAACTAGAAAAAAGCCCCTTCCACTTGACAGCAGAATGCAGTCTCAACCTGAGCAGGGTACTCAGTCCCACCGCTGAAAATGGAAAACTGTCATACAAGCCACTGTGCTGCAAATAAAGCTGAGCATACGATCAAGAAGAGGTGATGCATTCAACAGAGAGTGCACCCAGCATTGGCACTGAGTGTCAACAGAAACCCGTGATGTGCTCTCAGTGCAGGAAAGGAAGGGACATGAGTGAGCTGACTGTACCCCATTGGAACTGATAAAGTACACTTGAATTGGCAGCCAGTAGCAGTTCACTGGTCTTTAATTCTCACCTTTAGAAAGTATGTGTGATAGATTTGTGTCCGTAGTTCTTGCAGAGTTGAACAACTATGCTACAACTTCATACGTTATTTTTACTTTTATTACCTAATGGCAAAAAGCTGCCATGCTAAGGCAGAGGAGATATTTTAGGAGCTGATAATTTTTGCATCCTATTCCTTTTTCTGCTAGTCCACAGGTCAAGACCACAAAACTGCACAGTGATACTCTGCTAATTCCCAGTTCACCTTATGCTTAAGAGATAGTCCTACAATTATTTTGCATAGCACCCTGTTCTTAAGAAAAACACACTGAAATAAAATGAGGCTCAGCACTTCATTTCTGCTGAAAGGTACTGCCACCGAGGTGCAAAGCAAGCTAGACGCCCAGGCAGAATGGGGTCTTGTTTTAAAATGGTCTGGTTTAAAATGAACTTTGCGAGGAGGAGGCAGCAATTCAGAAAAACAAATCCCTGTGTCCTCAACACGTTAGGAAAAAACTCATCGTGATTTTTCCTTTCAGCCATCTGCTCTATTGATACAGAAAATGGGGCAAAAATAAATCTGCTTGTACAGATCATCCAAATACAATTTGTTTAAACAGTGGACCGCACTGTGATGATGTTCATATAGAACCTAACACGGAATTGAGAGGGCAAATTTGTGCTTCTGTCTATTGTAAGAAAGTATGTGCTATTGAAGCTCACTAACAAACCAAGCCCAAAACATTGCTACTTGTCAGAGCAAGCCAGAAGGCAGAACTAAATCAGTTAAGATTCCTTGCTCTGTAGTCTATCAGCATAATTAATATCACTTGGCATAATCACAGCCTAATTTATAATTTTCAAATGACTTTTCTCTTACAGTTTCATTACCCCCTCCAAGCAAGCACAAGTATCTCTTTAGGGGAAATGCAAGCTTGCAATTGCAAGGAAAATTTTTCCAGGATCATGTTTGATTTATTTCTTGTTTTACTGCAGGAAATCTAATTAATGGGGATTCTAATTTGATTCCATTTCTCTTCTGAAACAGAGTTTTTGTTCCTTATATCAAAGAAAAGTGCAGGCTGGGAAGAAAAGGACCACATTGTGCTGGCCTCCATCTCACTGCTGGCAAGCTGCACCACAGTTCAGCACTAGTGTCATTCATATGACATTAAACAAGTGGAACTGCAAAAAATATTAGAAGGTGAGGTGAAAGATCCTGCTAGCTTCTGGAAAAGCCTGCACTCTCCTTTACCATGCACACAGGCATACCTCCCACTGCCTTTTTCCATCTTCCCTGCATCAGAGCCTGTCCTGTCAGCCCTTATCTTGCATTCTCCTCACGCAGCTGGAAATCACAGCACAAGCTTAGTATTTGTTCTCATTCTGTGCAATGCTGCAAGAAGCAGCCTCTGTACATCATCTGCTGTACAAGACAAAGAGAAGAGTGCAAAGGACTGACCTCAGAAGAAGGGCAATATCGATGTCTAAACATTTCTCTCAAGTGCAGTTTCTTTGGGGCTTTCAGATTTGTGGGCTTCAGGGAAATGCAGCAGCATGTAATTGGCTAATTGGATGCATTATTTGTAACATTAGTGACATACAAAGTGGGTTTCCTTTTGTAAACTGAAGGGATTGGTGGCAGGCATGCTGAGGACACAAACTGGGACAATGACATTGCATATGAATTATCACTGTTCAGCCTTGCCAGAGTACCTGATCAGAATTAGAACTCTCTTATCTTGATGTAAGCAGAGGACCAAAGGCTCTAATTAAATTTTGACTGAGCCTTGATTAAATTCAGTATACAGGACCTTGAGGTAAGCTAGGAATCCAAGCAGTCTAGATAGGTAATTTAGCAAAACAGTACACAGGCAGCCTCAAGACCATGGCTAGCCTGTATGAAAATCTCTTTCAGAAATCCATACTAGCATTTTGTCCTACCCTTCTGAGTAACCACCTTGGATATTTGTGCTGTTTCTGGCTGCTTCGACATGGAAGCAATGTCTCCTATAAAGATGTGGTCCTGGTATATGCTCCTAGGAAGAAAACATGGAATTAAATTGATACATCATATTCATGCCTCCTGATCCTAAGAGTAAAACTGGGGACACATGGATTCATGCTTCAGTAATTCCACCTTTCTGCTAAAGCACTACGATGCACATAAAAGTAAAGATCACTTGGGTCATCTGAAAAGTCTCTTTGTACTTGGTGAAGTAGTACTGTTATTAAAAATAGTAATAATGAATGCTATGGCTATATCATGAGAAAGAGGAGTATTAATCTGTTTATTGGATAAGGTCATGACCTGGGTTTTTCTCCTATCTCAAATAATGGCAGATGCTGCCCCTGTGGATGTAAAAATTATTTATTTCTAAATAATGTGTAACACGCTTTGTCCAAGAAACAGAAGTACTGTGTGCCGAAGATGTCAGAGATTTAATAAAAGTCAGCACAGCTCTTACGTAAGTTAACACTGAACAGAACAAAGGAAAAAACCCCACATAAAACAAGCGTGAGACAGCTTTAAGGCTTGATGCCACTGCCATCTGCAGTGTTGGGTAATAATCACTTTATAGGAAAAGGAAAGAAATATCTGAAAATATACATGAAAACATGTTGCTCCAATTCAGCATTAACACTAAATTACAGTCTGAAAACTAGAAGATCAAATTTATTTATTTCTCACTATTTCTGTTCAAGCTGAGTTCTTTCTTCAACACATACAGAGTTGAAGGTAATAAAAATGTAAGTCCCAAAGATGATAAAAGATGTTTTCCATATATAGAAGCAGAATATATATCCTGAAACTGTAGTGTGTTCATGGTATGTATATACATGGCATACGTAGGTTCTACACCTATGCGGCAGAGCTACTTACAAATGTATTTGCTACCCAATCACACCAATCTACCATATCATTAAATTTGACAGAAATGCCTAATAAGTCATTATACTGATTAGAAAAACTTGACTGTCCAGTACAGGGATTCTCATGACTTTTGCAGTCTCCTGAAGATACACCTGACGTTTCTGCTTGCACGTGCTGCCTGACCAAAGCACCTGTGACTGAGTAGTGCCAGGCAAACACCAAGAATTTCATTGTTCTGGTGACTGCCATTTACTTGGCAAAGCTGAGAAAGGTGACTGCACAATGACTTCCAAACTAGGCCTCGATGCTTATGATGGCAACATCAAAATCTGAAAATGTTTAGTGATGCCATTAATTCTGCATATTCATATGGAAGGAATGCTTTGTCAGAATCTGTTTTGTTCTGCCTGATGACTTATGGATATAGAAAGGTGAGGTTTTATACTGAGCTGCAGAACCATTATTCTTTTTGTAGAATGACTGAAATGATTGTCCTTCCTTGCCTTGACTCATGGGAGATTTATGGCATGGTATTTCAGCCTGATTTACTGCATGTCTTTTTCACAGGACAATATTAAAACCAGTTTGCCATGAAAGGATTCAACTGCTAAAGTGGGAGGTGACTGTGCTGCTGCATTTGGGAACCTTTTGCAGTTGAGGCAGTTCTGATGAAGATATTTATCCAGAAGGGAACCATCATCTGTGCAATATCAAAGTGCATGAGCGTGGGTGGAACCACATATTGGGAATACTCTTTCATGACTATTTTAATGTCGTTATTTGAATTGTTTAGTTGAACAAGACTGATCTTATGGGGTATGTTAATAACTAAATCCCTCTGAGAGGAATCTGCCTCCATTCATTAACATCACTGACCAAGATTAGTTGCCAGCAAGTTCTTATGGGAGATGACAGAATAGAGTGAGGTGCATAGCACTCCCTCAGAGATTCAGCTGGGTTTTAAAGAACAAGTTCTCTTTCAGAATAAATCATATTTTGAGAAAGTGGTGGATTTGCTGCCTTTCTTACATCCATGTAAGCTTCCAGATTATTTTAAGGCTACCACTAGCTGTTGAGCCAGATGCTGGAACCCCCAGAACAGGCTGTATGGCCTGCATTGTTATCTAGGACAAACAAAATGATTTCTGTTGGACTCCATGATCTTATGCATCTTTTCCAGCCTAAATGAATCTATGGCTGTAAAAGGCCATACTAGTTGTAATAACTCTGTCTGACTCTACAGGCTTGTCCAACCCCTAGCTGCTGCACTCCAGCAGTAGGTTCTGGCACAGAAGTGAAGCTCAGATCCTTTTGCCCCATCCATGCAATCTGGCTTGGACTTGAGAACAGCAATTGGCAGGACGGAGCAGTGCAAACAGATCAGGTTCTGCTGCCCCGCTTTGTGTAGGCTGTCTGCAAGTGAAGAGACCATAAAACCATTCCAGTGCAGCATCTGCGTTAATACACATTGCAGTCTCAGTATGTCTTGCTATTTTAGGGTTTCTTAATGAACACAACACAAATGAAACCACAGGACTTGTGTGCAATTGGTTGGTGAATCTATAAATTCAAATTAAGCCCTTTTGCTTTACTCATCACTGCAGACAGGCCTTGAAGAAGACTGCCTGGAAACCATTCTCATCACTGTGACCAATGCCCTCTATCTACCTATTCATTTTTAAGGGCAAGACCACTGCCTTGTGCAGTATTTGTGATGCAGTTCCTGTTCCCAAACAGATTTTTCAGATTTTAATATCTTAACTCTTAGGCTACTGAGTCTTATCTCTGGGCCACTCATGCAAGCATATCTCATCAGTGCTGTCTATTCACCACACTGTCTGCCTCTTTGCTTCAAGATATTTGGATATGAGGAAGAAATTTTGGATATGAGGAAGAAATTCTTTACTGTAAGGGTGGTGAGGCACTGGAATGGGTTGCCCAGGGAAGCTGTGATTGCTTCATTGCTGGTGGTGTTCAAGGCCAGGTTGGACATAGCCTTGGGTGATATGGTTTAGTAGGAGGTGTCCCTGCCCATGGCAGGGGGTTTGGAACTAGATGATCTTAAAGTCCTTTCCAACCCTAACTATTCTATGATTCTATGATCAGCGGGGGTTTTTAAAGCTGTCTCTAGTTTTGCACACATGTGCATGAATGATTTTCTGTCCTCTGCATGGTGCTTTACGGCATGTATTCTGCCACCAAATTTGTGCATGCCTCCAGTTTCCTAAGCAAGTCTAGAACCTATCCAAAACTCATTATCCTGATATTCACTGATTATTATCTGTCAAGTATCTGAGGGACCACACAAAAAACAGTACCATATACACTCCCTTTGCAGCATCTTCTATGACTCTTAATTATTTTAAGACGTGTTGATAGCACGGCAAGTATTAAAAAACAAGCAAATGATTATGTTGTTAGTTTTACTGGAGAAAGAACCTTCTCTTTTCATTTGGATGCAGAGATCCAACTATCTAACTATCCCATGCTGCTCTGGAAAGAACTAACCTTATCTGCTCAAACTGGATATTCCATCATTTTGCTCTGCAGATTTATTATTTATTGGTTTACATTTTATTACTGATTACTGCAACAGTAAGTAAATCTGTTCTAGAGAACGTTCACAGCAACTGGATAAAAAAAGTTGAAGAGAAGGAAATAGATCTGTAATTTCAGAGGTCGGAGGCCAAGTAATGAGCATACTCCTACAGTCAGCAGAAATCAAATAAAAATATCCAGCAAGCTTTATCCTGCTCTCTCTTACACTAAATACAAACACATAACATGGATGATGCATGTGAGAATGGAGCACAACAGTGGGAGAAATATGATAAATAGGAATAGCTTCCTAGCACCTTGGAGCTGGAAATCGGCTCTGCATCTAAAGTAACTAGCCAAGCTGGGGAGGCATAAGAAGTCTTTTTGGCTCCAAGCTCAAGGAGAATGCACATCTCTATGCTGGTTTCAATCACAAAAACAGAAGCCCACAGGAACAGGGAAGAACCAGGAGTCTTACCAGGCAGTTACAGAAGTACATGCAGAACACAAGCAGAGCAGCCACATTGCCCGTGTTAGTGTCAGCTTTAACCAGCCCTCTGTTTGTTAGCAGTGCACAGCAATGCTAGCAAGAAACAAACAGCCCATTTGCTTTGAGATTCAGTTGTAAACACTGGATGATCAGGTCATAATTTCAAGCAGAGTAAGCCTAATGGACAATACTGACTGTCCTGATTTACTGGATGTAACAGAAAAAGTGGCCTGTCTCAGTTGAAGAATAAAACAGAACATCCAACAGTACAAACTTTACACCATGATAAATGCATACTGAGAGTTATGCGTATTTCCATGAGCAACATATCTCCCCCTCTCCCACATCCTCTCAAAAAGAGGAAAGGAAAAGCTGCTATTTTGGAGATGGGTAACAGTCATCAAACTGCTCCACATTTGATCAAAGCTGGAGATCCTCACCAAAAGCTTTTAGTGAAAATAATGTATTTTCTGCCTGTCGTTTGAAAGACAGGCAGTAATAGCATCAGAATTGAGTTTTGACAATACAACTAGCTTTCTATGCAGCAGGAAATAAAAAGACATAAAAGGTGCTGAATTACCACTACAACTCTGTAATACTTAACGTAGACCTGTTTTCTTTACATCTTGACTCATTCATCTGTACTTGCAACCAGGTCGCACTTTTATTCTATCTTTATAATATTAGCTAATTTGAGAAATAATCCCATTGAAATAAAGCAGCATAAGCTTTTTTTAAGGATTGGATCACATAGCTACCAATATGTCAGAGCTTTTTAGAAGTAGATATTCTCTGTTGTATGTAAGAGATATTATTTAACACAGAAATATGAATTTAGATATAATATACTGGTATCATATTGCATGTACTTTCAGTCTAACATTTACCCATCTGAGCTTGATTGAGCCTCTGTGGATGACTAAGTTGAAAGAGCCTTGCTTCGTGTTATAGGACACTTGAGACTGTGCTCAATTTACTAACAGCAATATGATACTGAACGCCACAGGGAGAGTAAGAAAATTAAACAAATAATTAGAAGAAAATGGCAAGGATTTACAAGGGTCTAAAGTGCCCATTAGGGACATAATTGATGCTGTTCACAGTAGAACAACATTACATCAAATGGAAGCTCAGCTAACTTTTGCTGGAGTGAAAAAGATGCAATTCCACTGACTGTCAAAGTATCTTATCTCTAACGGACCAGATGCACTATTGCGTAACTTCAAGAGACTCATTTAGATAAAAGTTCAAAAAATGACTGATTATAGCATGCTTTTTAATCTAGGAGTTCTATAAAGATAGGATGCAACTGTTATTAACAGGAATTGCAAATGTGCAGATCTCTCAGCGATCAGTTTTGAGAGGTGGCTCTGCTACATCAAAGTTTTGGGGAAACTGGAAACAAATGAGATTGCCATGATTTAGTCCAAGGTATACAGAGCTCCAGTATTTATTGCATACTGTTTTTATAGGAGGATGATTTTGATCACACAAATAGAAAACACAGTGCTCAAGGATATACTTTGAGGAAATGATCATTCCCCTTTCCCTGAGAGACATACGTACAGGTTGCATTTGTTCTTGACAGCATGGAAGAGCTTCCTGAGTTTTGGGAAAGATTTGAATTGGATTTATAACCCAGAAGTGGAGACCAAGAGAAGAAGTAATAATCCCAGGATGAGTTTTGTCACTTAGTGTGGCCTTTAAGCTGTGACTCCTCGACATGAGTCTCCTTGGTATAATTGGGATGAGACTTTTGGGAGTAAAGAGCTACATGGATTGCTCCCATTTGATTTTGCCTCTCACAAGGAATAAAAGGTTTTGTCCTCCAGTATTTCCACAATTGCAAATTGCCTCAAAACTGCCTGTTTAGATGCAGCTCTCAATACCTGAGATAGCATATTACCTCCCAATTTTTGTCATCTCAGTAGGAAGAAAAAGAGGTTAGGTTTTATCAGTCTTTTTGTCACAGAAGACAAGAGGAGAAGATGGTAGAGAAGAATACTAACTGCTGCTTCTGCCTCTTTTTTTTTTATGCTATGAGGAGAGCCTAAGCAACTAAATCAAAACTGCCAATATCTCTCAATCCAGTTTTGTCCTGCCTAGTGATAACAGGCAAGACACACAGCAACAAACCAGGTGTCCCTGGAGGCATCCTGTTGCAAGCCTTCCTATACGTTGGACTTTCCTAAGCGCAAAAATCTAATTCATATTAAAACAAATAAAACATTGGCTTACCAGGTTTTACTTAAAACTGACACACACATGAAGTAGATCTTTTGATCAACTGGGTGGGTTTTTTTTGGGTTTTTTTGTTTTTTGTTTTTTTTTTTTCCTAGTAACTATAAAGTTCAGAAAGCCCAAAATCCAATATACTTTCACTGTAAGTATGCACAGGATTATTTATAACTGCCATAACTGTATCTACACTACCTACAGATGGTTAATAAACCTTTTTTTGAATAACTAATACTTGTATAATACTTAATAGATTCCTAATATCTCACATAGCTAATTTGACTGCTGATTCAACTGAATTCTTAGCAAAATAAATGAATTGGGAAATTTATTTCTTATACTTCAAATGTAGTTGATAATTCATAATTGCTACAGCCTGCATGTGTACTGTAAGAGTCAATCCTTAAGAGACAAGTATGTTTTGTATAATAATAATCATAATGAAAAAGTAGTTCATAGAGAGTTTCTCATTCACGCAGTCACACGTCTCATCTCCTACAGTATTTTGCCACTCTTGTGTATTTATTTAACCTTTAGGCACGTCAATTAAAAACCTAACTCCTCAGATAAAACAGGCCACTGTTTCCAACCTGATAAACAGCACTTGGACAGTTTATCTCATTTTCTAATTACCTTATGTAGATACAATCAGCAGTTTCTAACTTATAACAAGAAGAGAGTAAGAGGAGGATGAAGAGTAAACTGCCTGTAAAGGAAATACTGTTGTTTAGTAGTCCTGTCAGACACCCAGCTGCCACAAAGGACACTTCAGAAGGTGCTCCAAGGCACTGCTGGGAGTCAGCAAGAACAAATCATTGATCCTTTGCAACACAGATTATTAAACATCTGCTATTCAAAACATTGGCCAAACTCATTTCATGAAAGAAGAAAGGTCAAAAAATACTAGTCATAAGGCCAAGCCCAATTTATCAAGAATTAATATGTCTTCATCAATAAATACATAGGTGAAGACATCAGGTATTATTTTCCTAGTCCTTTTCCTGACGAATTTTTAAGATGAAATCAAATGCCTTTCTGAAGTCTTACTTTATACCGTGAAACAAATTGTACAGAGAATCCAACAGAGACACATTAAATAAATGAGAATATGAGAGCAGGTTCACTAGGTTGGGATTTTTTGCCCCACAAGTTTTACAGCCTGGTGGGTTTTTTGTCCTTAAAAAAGTTACATCTTGCAACCATTCAGCTTAAACTGGTCTGAATTGAAAACAGTCAGAAGAATGAACAAACCAGAAAATACATGGACTTAATAGGCACCTTAAAAAGAAAAATCCTCTACTAGCAATTTTTACACAGCTAATTAAAGAGGAAATCATGGAACTGCTTAGGATCTTTTCCTTGACATCAGCTGAACCAAAATTTAAGTAGGACTTTTTGAGATAATACTTTTAAGATGTCACGGGCAAGATACATGACTGCCTGTGATGAATCTGGATATTAGGGTTTGTTTAAGAAGCAATAAGATGAGACCTTTTGCAACTACCTGATTAACTTTCACACCTTTCATCCATACCTTCCCTCCCTGCAGGGAGGTGGCTGGTTGCCTGGGGATGCTTGGGCAGAAAGGTCCATTTGTGCTGTGTGGCTGCTCACTGTTACCCGTCTCAGGTGTCACCAGCCAGTATCCTTGGTGCATCCCCTGGCTTCCATCTCCTCAAAGCTCCCTGATCTCCAGGATCCTTCCCCCAGCCAGGAACTTCACCTTGTGTGCAGGTCCCCTTGTTTATTCCAAGACCACCTCTATCCAGCATCCCTCATTTTCTGGCACTCCAAGACTCACTTTCCCCCATGTAAACAGTTTTCATGCATAAACCACAAGGTGTGAGCAGCCTCCTAACTGATGGTTCTGTCTCGTGTCGTGTCAGTCACTGGAAGGGTCCAGATGTGCCACTTTCATTTGCACTTTTAGGTGTTTACAATCAGACTCCACCAATTGCAGGGAGTAAGCTGCAGGCTTCTGCTTGAGACTTTAACATTCGAATTTGGACACTAACCCCTGCACAAACACCCAACTACCTGCTACCTATTAGTATTCATGACTTGAGCTAATTTTTTTTGTCTACAAGAGTATTTGGTATAAGCCCACTTCCACTTCCAGTGAAGACGACCAGATTAATTTTACTTGTTTTAATAATTTTGAGTAAGAGAATTTTCCAAGGGCTAATTATTTGTTTCACATAAATGTTTTTTTCTGAAGTGGTTCAGCTAATCCATTAAGCAGTTTTTGCCCACTGGATTCAATTATTCATGTGTGAATAAACTTGTCTAAAAACATTGTTAGTACAAAAATCTCCAGAAGTGTTTCTTAAGGTGCTGAAAGGTTCTGTCTGTATTGTAAACCTCACACTTCTCAACAGAATTAAGGAGATAATGCATTTTCAAGCTTTGCTTGAACTATTGGAGGAAGTCATGGAACAAAAGAAATATGACTCCTTTTGTTAGCTCTTGCTCTTCATTAATATTATGAATTCTAATAATTTTTATATAACAAATTTCTTTAAGTACATTAATAAGCTATGTCAAGGAATTAAAAACTGGAATACAGCACCATAGCCACCTCAAATGTTATTACCACAGGCAAAAATTGATCAGTATATGTACCTAATTTTAGGCAAGTTTGAGTGGATCTTTTTTCAGCCAAACATTTTAACACAGATGCATGTATTTTGCTGAATAAAACCAGACATCAACCTAGCATGGTTTAGTGGTGGACTTGGCAGTCCTGGGGTAACAGCTAGACTTGATGATCTTAAAGGGCTTTTCCAACCTAATTGATTCTGAGATTCTATGTCGCTACCTTGAATGTATTCTTAAGTAGTTTGCACAGCTGTGGCCCAAAGATGTTGCTTGGCTTGTTCATTGATTACAAGACTAAATTCTCTGTAGGTGAGAGCCTGGGAACTCTGGGAAAATACTTTATCAGTTGCATCCATATCCGAACGCATATCAGTGTAGTGGAAGATGGAAGCAGCATAGCTGACCACATCACTCTACTATACAAAATTAAAAGTTCAAAATGTGATTTAAAATTTCATCTTTGTAATTTTTCTCTTCTATTATCCCCCCCAAATCACATTTGAAGGTAGAGCAGCACCACAAAGAATGAGAGACCCACCCATCAGATGTCTTTCATGAAGCTGGTGAATCTGTAAAGCATGTTTATAGGGTTACCATTTGATCAATTTATAAAAATTTACCAGCAAGTAACTGCATCAGTAGAAAGGTAATTTCATTGACAAAATCTTACACAGCTTACTAGATCCAAGGAGTGGTATCTGCCCAAGAAAATGGTAAAAATTCTTGCTGTTTATAACCTGAAATTTTCAATGGGTTATGTAATTGTGCAAGATATTACCATATATTGGTAACAAAATAAAAAAGATGCATCCTGACAAAATCTGGACATGTTCAAAGAAATTATCAAGATATTTCAATATGAATGAAAAAAACATTAAAGATTTGCAAACCCCTGTTTTCAGACAGTCTAAACAGTATTATTCATTTGCCTGAGGGGTTTGATTTTAGACTGAAGCAGATAGCTGGCATAGATGATTTTGCTTAAATTATTACAGTTTTGGCAAACTGGCAATCTAACTGAAACTTGAGAAGTTGATTGCTTCAAAAGTAATGAATGCTGTCAACCTTGCCCATAACTTCAAAGCTCAGGCTCTGGAAAGTATTAAAACTTTTACAGTGAAGGCACAGGGTATGTGCAACTTTAAAGGTTATTCCCTAAGCAATATATGCAGCATATGAAAATCTTGCCCTGATGCAGAACATTTACTTTTAAAGGAAATACTACTATTACTTCTTGTCAGTGCTTGCAAGTCAAGAAAATGGCAGCAAAACTCAGTAAGCCTCATATAAGATTGGTAACTAATGCCAGCTTATAAATTTAGAGAAGAATTTTCCATAAAGATTATAAGAACAACGCTGATACCTTTTGACATGTAAGCCCTGATTACAGAATCATAAAACCAACCAGGCTGGAAAAGACCTTTAAGATCATCAAGTCCAGCCACTGACTGAGCCATGTCACCAAGGGCCTCATCTACACTGTTTTTGAACACTTCCAGGGACGATGATTCCACTGCTTCCTTAGGAAACCTGTTCCTATGCCTGAACATCCTCTCTGTGAAGAAATTTCTTTTATATCCAATCTAAACCTCCCCTAGTGCAGCTTGAGGTAATTTCCTCTTGTCCTATCACTTGTTACTTGGAAGAAGATCTCACTACAACCTCCTTTCAGGTAGTTGGAGAGAATGATGCAGTGCCCTCTGAGCCTCCTTTTCTCCAGACTAAACAACCAAAGTTCCCTCAGCTGCTCCTCATCAGAAGTTGTGCTCCAGACCCTTCACCAGCTGCATTGCCCTTTTCTGGACCCACTCCAGCACCTCAATGACTTTCTTGTAGTAAGGGGCTCAGAACTGAACACAGGATTCAAGGTGCAGCCTCACCAGTGCCAAGTACAGGGGGACAATCAACACCCTGGTCCTGCTGACTACACGACTGCTGATACAGGCCAGTATGCCATTAGCCTTCTTGGCTGCCTGGGCACAAGCTGGCTTATGCTCAGCAGCCATCAATCAGAACCCCCAGGTCTTTTTTCGATGAGCAGCTTTCCAGCTACTCTTCCCCAAGCCTGGAGCTTTGCATGGGGTTGTTGTGGCCCTAATACAGGACCTGGCACTTTGCTGCGTTGAATCTCATGCCATCAGCTACAGCCCATTGATCCGGCCTGTTCAGATCCCTCTGCAGAGCCTTCCTATCTTTCAGCAGATCAACACTTCCAGCCAACTTGGCATCATCTGCAAATTTACTGAGGGTGCACTCAATCCCCTCAACCAGATCATCAATGAAGATATTAAACAACACTGGCCCTAACACTGAGCCTTGAGGGACACCACTAGTACCCGCTGCCAACTACATGTGATTCTGTTTATCACCACTCCTCAGGCTTGACTATCCAGCCAGTTTCCAACCCAGTGAAGAATCCACCTATCCAGGCCATGAGTAGCCAATTTCTCTAGGAGAATGCTGTGGGAGACAGTTTCAAATGCTTTACGTAAGTGCAAATAGACAATGTCTACAGCCTTTCCCTTGACAACCAGGTGGATGACCTTATCATAGAAGGAGATCAGGCTGGTCAAGCAGGACCTATGTTCATGAACCTATGTTGGTTGAGCCGGATCCCTCCATTTGTCTGCACATTGATGTTGCTTTCTATGGAGCTGTTAAAAGTTAAATTACTATTTCAGCTTTAGATTCAGGCTCCCAAGAAAAGAATGATGCTAACAAACTTGTTCCTCTTCCCCCTCCCACCTCCAAAGGAACGAGAAAGCAAGAAAGCATGAACTCCAGTTATAACTATCACAGTAACCTCACATAAATATTCTCTACCATGCTGAGCTGCTCTATGTTAAATGCTCTGTACTGCTACGTCACAGAAGCTTTTCTATATCCGCTACTGGAGGAAGTAGGAAGGCTCTGGGACTATTGCCTTGGGTGAAATACAGTGGAGACCTGCTGCATCTGTAGTGCAACCTAGCCACACCAGTGAAGCAGGTAGGTGCTCCTATAGGAATTACGCAGTGTATTGGCCTGAATGCATGCAAAGTTTCAGGACAGAGAAAGCGATAAACATGCATGTAGAAGTACAGGGTAAGGCATCTGAAAAGGTATGACAACCACACTCAGTTAAAATCTTAAGCTTTTCATTGCATTTCAGAAATTACTAGATACAAACCTGGATGTGCTCACGTAAGTCACACTGGAACTTTGCTGCTGAATCATAGAATCACAGAATAGTTAAGGTTGGAAAGGACCTTAAGGTCATCTATTTCCAACCCCCGTGCCATGGGCAGGGACACCTCACACTAAACCATGTCACTTAAGGCTCTGTCCAACCTGGCCTTGTATATATAAGCTAGAATAATGAGACACTGTTAGCTACAAGGTGGCTGACTCATACTAGATGTTTTGTTTGAGCAAAAAAGCAACTGCTGTGCTTGATAGGCCAAACTACCATATGTTTCTAGAACAGCAGAGACCTACTTTATTCTGTGATTTGCTGTCAAGGTGTAGTAATACTGGCCAAAGCGGTTTGCTGATTCAATAACCACAAGTTCTGTTTCTCTAAAAGTCATATGAGCTTTTAAAGAGACCATATGTGACTAATCAACAGCCCAGTCTGCCTTTTCACAGTCTTTTCCCTGCAGGTAAACCAAGATATAACAGGAAATAGCGAAGTGGCATCTGCAGTGAAATCCCTGCCTTCCCCTGCAAAACTGCAGAAGCCCTTACCCTGCTACTGCACGCAGTGCAAGGGCATGGGCATGGGTCTGGACAGGCTTGGCACTATCTGCTCTTCTATTTCCCGGTTAAACTCAGACTTTACTCATCTAGGCTGATTTGGGAGAAGATGAACCTGATCCCTCGTTTGCAGCTCCCCTGGGACTCTGATAATGAGAACCCATGGGAGATGTGTTTCCCCAGTGAGGGCTTGGTTCACCATGGGTTTTAAGGTTAGGTTCCATGCACGTGCAAAATACTGTCCTTGAGGAAAACACTCAGAATAAAATGACTTAGTTCTTTGCTTATTTTGCCTCTTACGTGAAAAGTTCAAGAGAGATTATTATTTTAGGACTGTATATCAGATCTCTTTGACAGTTGCCCTGTTTTATTAACCTGTAACTGGGGTAAGGGAACTGGATACTCATATCTGATGTCAGCAGGAGACAAGGATTTAATTTCCTTAGGCTCTTCTGAAACCCCAGCATACACTTCTCAACCAATTGAAAGCAGATTAACTGCAATTGAGAGAGGTTTCTTCCTGCTCTGTACAGATACTATTCTGAGCTTCATCTTATCACTATGTATAAAAATATACTGCTATATGACAACAGGATGAAAAAAACAAATGTCCAAATGAATACAGAAATAAGAGATACAACATTAAAAGTGAGGAATCATATTAGAAACACTGACCCACAAAAGGACTGGATTCAAAGTTTAACACAGGTATGTTACAAGAATTAAGATTTACTTCACTGTGAGAAGACCAAGCCTATTGTTGCATCTGTGATGAAGATCATAAACACAACCATTAAATATAATAAGATAATAATCTATGAAGTAGATTGCTTCTTTTCTCCACATTTATTATTCATCACCATTACTCAAAACCCAATTATAAGTGGCTTCAAAGCTAAAGTATTTATAAGCCAGATAGTTCTGTGAAGAGCTATTTTGTCATGACATAAAACAGTTTAGCTCATGGGGCACAGCAATGTATAAACACTCAATTTCTAAACTGTCCCAGAGTCTAAACTGTGTGTTGCAAAAATACACCATCATCTTGGCCAAGATTCTGTGATTTGCTAACAACATCCTGTTTTCTACCAGTATTCCAGGTTCCTTTGTAAACGTTCATAAAGTTACCTTCTAAATAAGTAAATAGACATAGGAACAGCAAAAATTTACTTATTTTTTGCTAAAATGGTTGATCTGGTTTTATTCAGACTTTCAGTCTCTAGCTCAAAACAACACTTAAAAACTTCAATACGACCAACACACACCTCCTCCTTTACAAGATCCTTAGAACCTATGATCAAAATTATTCATGTACTTCTGAGATTCTGCTCATATTTAGAAAGCACGTTTTCTTTACTGCAACTAATAACTACCTAGGACTGCTGCTTTTTCCTTTCTGTTGCGCATTTCAGTTACTGAGGATCCACTCCCTAAGTATGACCAACAGCAGCCTCAGACTCCGCGGTATGTAGTCAAAATGAACATGATAGCTGTTAATAATCTGGAGACTCTTGCAGAAAGAAGAAAAGCTGCAGATACCCACAGAAAGCAAATAAGGTGCATTACTTATGTAGTCATACTTATTCAAAATGGTTTTAGACTATAGAGAGTTGTCAGCATTGGTGGTTGGCAGAAACCTTAGTGTAATCCTTCAACTTTCATGTTTATGAGAACTCAAAATACGGAATTCTCTCTAATACGTTCAGCCTTCAAGAACATTATGCTATTGACTTTCAGTATCCATAAATCACTCCCTCCCCAAACATGCTAGGTATTTCAGTATAATACCCAATACCCATTTGGAAGTCATTCCAAATTTTGCTTTTCCTTATTTAAATGGCAGATGAGAGCGTCTAAGTCATGCTCAGAACATTATCATGGATTTTCTGCAGCAGTTTGTTTTCCAGCAGGTTTGCTCACTTTTTAAAAAGTAAACTAGAACTTACAATCCTGAAACAATAAAATCATCAGAGAAATCAATAAGGGCAATCAAATTTTTTAAATTTAACTCAAAGCAGAACTGTTGAGGATAGCTGTTCCAATGAAAACAAGTAAAATTTACTGTAATACACTTTTGCCAACACAGAAGTCATCAAAACCATGGCAGCACAGTTTTTGATGCTGGCATTTTTGCCAGCAAACTATCAGAAAAAGCAAGCTATCCATCTTGCTGGCCTTCAGAATGTTACTTTTTCTCCTCATGATACACTCAAAGGGTGTAGGATTAGTTTTTCAATTACATTACCTGTCCCAGTGATCTCCAGTCTAGGCTGGCACTTCCAATATACACATGCTGTTTATCAACAATCCAGAAGGATGACTGAAGCCGACCTTCATTATATGCTGACATGTTCATATACAATACTTCAGCACCTAGAGATTAAAGGACAAAATAATAAGTAGCACAATTCAAAATAGCATAGTGTACATTATTAGAGAAACACCAATTCACGTTTCAGGGCTTCAGCTTCTGAAACTAGCGAGGGAGTTAAGTAAATGTACCATTAAGATTTAAAACTAATGATAAATAGTGCTAGTGTCCCACTGTTTAAGACCCTAACATATATTCCAGAAAAGCAGATACAGGGAACACTGCTGTGTATTATACTGTTTACTTAAGTTTCTTCCATTTTAGAACCAGGTAATTGCTGGTTTTTTTTTCCAGTACTGCATGTTCCTAAAAATAGTTTATTTTTGAAGGTCCATTCTGTAACTCAAACCTGCTACATGGTATAATAATGACCTTTAAAATACAAGCCAAAGTACAACACCTCCCTAAAAAGCAGACTCTCCTCCTTTGTGGTGTGCAATGGTTGGACACTGGTGGACAACTACAGAGTGAGGAAGTACGCGAAGGCCTAACATATACTGAAACTGCTCTTAATCCTGCTAATCTGCGACATTCAACCTACCACTTTGAACTGCACAGTCTTCATAAGGATTGTAGACCACTGAAATGAAAGGAGCCACCTATCAGGTAAGAGCACATTGGCTTTATCATGTCAGTACGAATGCCTGAATTGGCCCCATCAGTATATTTGCAGGACTAAATCCATAATGTACTTAATACTAGGTAAATTTAGGGGATTTCTCACCTCATTATTGTTCTTTCAGTGCTCCAGTATTTGTAAGATTAGATGATTAATCTGAATTACTCATTGCTAAAGGTAATTTAAAGTAACCCACCCATCCTCACATTTTAGTCAGGACAGTATCTGGGGAAGATAAGTGACTATCTGGAGGGCAGTAATGGTTCCAACCATCTCCCTTTAAATATTCATGGGATCTTGTACCCATGGGATCAGTACCCTGAATTCCAGTAATGGCTGGATATGAGTCACAACTTCAAAAGAATTCCAGGTTTACCTAGAGAACTGTTTCTTTTCATCTAACTTCCTGTTTCTGACCTCCTAAGAAACACTTGACTCACAACTTCAAGCAACAGTTATCAGTACTAAATATTTCTTTTTTATCACGAAAACTGTAATTCTCACTTGAAGAAATGATTCCAGAAGTTCAGACATCAAGAAACTAAGAAAAATCAGGTAAAGGAAACTTTTCATGAAGCACCAGACACACACCATAGGGTTTTGAACAAGTTACAGAACATGGTTCAAGTGTTGTATATTCGCTGCAACCCAGCTACCTCTACATTTTTTCCTAGGCAATCACTCATGAATGTATGTATCCACATCCATTTATGCTTAAAAACACACGCATTTTCCAGTGTTCCTTGGAAAACACTGCTTCTGACTTTCATTCCATGCATTAATGAGCAGAACTGCTAGTAATGCATGTCAAACAGAAAAGAAATCAGAAAATGCTATAGCTGGTGTTAAATGGTTACATTATTTTCTGATGAATAAACAAAACAAAAGCAACTCCTACTAGCTGTGAAAAATGATCCTGAGGCACTAAACTTCTAGTTGCCTATCTGAAAACTGTGTTTAAAATCCAGTTTAACATAGCAGTTTGTCTTGATCATATTTTCTTTCATGCATCTAATTTGCAACATTAAATAGCAGTATGAATTTGACACCCACCACACACCTACCTCAAGTAGGTTAAAAATGAAATATTAGGATTTTTGCTGAGAAGGTAAAACAGTCAGAAACAACAATGAGCTTCCCTCTCATATCTGAAAGCCTAAAATAAACACAGCTTAAAAACATTTTTAACATATCCACTGCTGAACAAAAATGCTGATTGCCAAAGTTATAACAAGAATGCATTTACCCAGTAATCAGCAGACACCATCAGTAACCTGACACAAAATTCAGAAGTTGTAAAACACCAGGATTTGTGGGCGTGCATAGTTTAAGCAGTGGGATGGCACTATCACCCTGAAATGTAACTTAAGCTTCAATCACCAAAATAGTGAACATAGCAGTGCAGGAGATACTGCTATCACACATATCATTAAAATCAAATCCTGGGACCCAATTTCTTTTCCTTCTGGAAACAGCCAACTCATATGGCTGAGGAAAGAGTATCTCCAACTCAATTAAAAAAAAGTCATGTGTTGCAAACAGCAGCTGCTGTGCAGCCTATTAATGAGCCCTTAATTTTTGATGAAAGGAAACATGTATCAGTATTGGTAATTGCCTCTGTTCCAGAACCCCTTGAGATGTTTTGCTCAAACAGGCTTATCAGGCCTTCAACATAATGCATCATCCCTAGCGTGGTCCAGGAACCATGGGGAAATTAAGTCAGACTGATCAATATGTGAAGCCATAACAGAACTCTCTATCATGCTGCAGTCACATTTACACAAAGCTGCGGGTCTGCTGAGTTCACCAGTAGGTACAATTTGCAGGCATGATTGCCAATAAAGATGCCAGATTCCTAAAAAATAAATCTAAGAATTTTGTTCCACTGAAGATTAAACTGCAGGGTGAGATCTCTGAGAAAACCAGTGCTGTTGCTTAAAATCCTTAAGGGAATTTTCCTATTCCATAAAACTGTGCATTCAAAAGGTTGGGCCAGATTGCTGTCTTTGCAGGAAAAGCCCACTGTAGAGATCAAAGCGTGCTTTAAGTAACATACATTTGCCTGAGTACTTTTTCTTCTAGGTGGGGAGGTTCTATATAAGGAAGATGACTGATGCAGCCTCGGATGCACAGAGGGGACTCTGCAGTCGAGAGCCTGGACCTTCTCAGTGTGATGGGAACACAGTCCCTGGGAGGTGCCAGGCTGCCACTTAAGACTGCCTCCTGCTTTGTTTCATAATGGCAGAAGAAAACAGAAGACAGCAGCAGTATTGCAAAAAGACTGACTTTTCATCCATTTCCAAAATCCAGTTCCCAAAGTAATCCCAAAGAAGGATGGCACAAGTAAGTGCTATTTACTTTTCCAGGCTTGCAACATCCTGTTTGGTCTAGCTGCCTGCTCTCAGATACTCCACTAACAGGGTCATGAAGGCTACAGGGCAAGCTTGCCTTTGAGAACAGGAGCTTAAGTCTGGGACCTTTTCTATGTATTTGAGCAAAACCACTAAGCTGTTGGCATGAGACTTACATCAAGAACTCATCACATCCATATGCTGCCATGAAAAACTGTATGAAGCGCATCCCGGTGCACCTGTGCTGTGGCATATGCTAGCTGTGGGTCATCAGACAGCTACACAAACTTGGGGACTTTTCCTCCTGTGAGACTGCCGGAGGCTGGGGCTCACAGGGCTGCCACTCAGCCTCCGCATCCAGGTTTATGCAACAGTCTGCAGAAGGTGCAGCAAGGCACTTTGGATCCAGTACCTGCGAGCAGTACCAGCTTATCCTGGTACAAAGGCAACATCACTGAGCCAAATCCCCTCTCTGATGGATATGGGAAATCATTTTTGTAAGGAAGACCTAGAAAGAGCAACTCTACAGGCTGCTATTATCACAGCTGCCTTGAAAGGAAACATGTAAATCCTGCCTGCAACAGCTTTCAACAGCACCAGTTACAGGCTAAACTCACTCTGGAGTTAGCAAACATAACGCCCAAGAAACAGAAGCTGCATTTGCTTGTACCACGGCTAAAATTGGCCTTCTGTCTTCGCAACTTTCTTACTTTCACTATAGTGGTTTTAAAACCAGGGGGGAAAAAAACGGGAAAGAAGGACTTGAAGATTGAGAGAAGGGCCGAACAGAGGTATCTGGGAAGTTGCAGCATGAGCAATGCTATTCAATGCTGTGATTCACAACAGACAGAGCAAGGATGAGGAAAGCACCAAAAGCCCTGACCTCATTAGCCTTGACTGTGCTGGAGCAGAAAAGAGCGTGGAAAGAAATGGAGTTACATGATCTGACAGCATGTTTTGGGACTGTGCATTGAGCAGAGTTCCGGGTCGTGGAGTCAGGCTGGGCTCTGCTACCCCCTGCTAGGAATGGAAGAGTTGCAAAGGTGGAGGAGATGAAAAGGGGCTTCTGAATGCCTCTCCTTCCCCATTCTGGGAAAATGGAGTTTGTCAAGTGCAGGTTGCAGAGGCACAGCAGGCAATGGAAGGGGAAGAGCACTGAGGCGGGGGAGCTACACAGGGTTATCAGTAGGATAGGGGAGTGGGGAGGTTGTGAAGGGGTCACAAAGAAGGGACAGCCAGATACGAGAAAGCACTTCTATATGAAATGAGTTTGGCCAAGGAAAGCAGCATCGCTTACAGCTCTCTTGTGTAATTGCAGTTTGAACCTGACAAATGCTTCTGCACCACATCCTGCACATATTCCTACCACCATTCCCCACATCACCACAAAGCTGACCACAGTAGGAACAGCTGCCCTCCTCTGCTTACCCCATTATTGCTGTCTTTTCTCATCATCTCCATGTCCATACGCTTTCTTCACAGCACTGTTTTTTACCCTTCCCTTCATTCTGTGCATTGCCAAGGAAATACTTCAAGTAATGAGACCTTTAAAAAGGAGTCTCAGAATGTGAGCTGTGGCTTCTTTGCTCCACTCCACTGCTGACAGTCACTTGGCACACAAACACATAGGTTTTGATCTGTACCTTTCGGAGAGGAGGTCTCAAATCAGAATCAAGATCAGACTTAACCAACCTATACCATGAACCCTAGAGCTCACAAGCACACGTACCCTTGAGCACAGCTGGTGCCCAAGCAGCCTGCACTACCTTCAGCTAATCTGAGTTTTCAAGTAAATACAGAAGCAGTTAATCACCATATGCTAACTCAGAACTATCAACAAAATATCCTTTATTACCCCCAGGTCCTAAACTTACTGTTTAAAATGTAATTTGCTCACTAGGATATGGATGTGCACACATCCAGATACAAAGTGAATGTCTCCTGCCCTACACTTTGCAATAGACACTTTCATTTTATTTCTTTGCTTTCAATTTCAGGAGTTAGCACAAAGTACAGCCATGAATGAAAAGACAAAACCCCAGAGTTTTCCATACTCTGCTCACACATGGCAGGGTGGCTGTCTCATATTGGGCAGACACCAGTGACCCAGGCAGAGGATCATCTCCCCAGGAATTTTCTTGCTTTTTTCTCAACTGATTGCAAAAAGTCTGGAGGTCTTCCAGAAGCCCCATTAGTGCAACCTCTCAGCACTCAGAGGAGGACAAGTACAAAAGCAGAGGAAGGCACAACTTGACAACAAAGTTATTTTTACGTCTCTAAATGATTACAAGACAAACTAGACAATTTACTGCTTCTGTGCTCTTTATGGAATATTGGATTTGAAATGCAATTTAAAGTCTGACTGGTCCCAGAAGGATTAATGGCTGAGACTTAAAGAGAGAACACTCAAGGACTTTTAGGGAAATCTCTGATGGTAGTACCTTAACTTTGAATCAGGTCTTTCCTTTACATTTCCCTCTGCTCCTCACATTTGCTACCCCTCTCCTTTTCAAATACTGCCAGGACTGAACCCTGCTGCTCTGGGATTATATGCCCATCACGACTTTATAAAAAGTGTACAATAAAAACCTTGCTGCCTTTTCTTCAGCAGCCCCATCTGCAATGGCCACACACAAGAGAAAACTAAATCACAGTTACTCAAATAAACTCAAATATCTTAGTACAAGCCCAAGCAATCTCCAGAAAGCTTTCACAATACAATTTACATTCGCACCACCTTGGCCTGTCTTAAACTGTAGCACTCAAGCTACCTGCATGACAAACATGTCTTTCTCTCTGAATGAAATTCCCACTCACTTGCAATAAACCATATTTTACTCCCTGTAAACCATTAACTAAGTGTACACACAGCTTCAGTGTGGTCTCAAAACATCACTGGCTCCCAAAGTTAATGCTGCCTATAGTAGAATGAGTCTGCTTCCAAAACACTTATTTTTCATGAAAAATGACTGCAATGCTTACTGCCTTATTTTACAGCACCTGAGGTCACTGACAAAAAGGTAATTCTGAGGAAATCGGTGCACAGGAGAGGAATCTGTAGCTGCAGCTCCACAGCCCCCTCTGGTCAGACATATGCCCACTGGAACTGGCAATGGATGGGCTCACCTACTTGGGGCTGTAGCATGAGAGGATCAGGGAGAGCACGAAGAAAACACTTCTTGCCCCTACGTGCTGCCACCGCTCATCTCCTCTGGCACTGCTCCCCAGCAGGCTCACGTGTCTGTGCCTGGCTGGAGCTTGGAAGACAGGTTGCTACGAGACATCTTCCCTGAGCAGACGGGCTACAGCCAAGGATTTCCCTGTGGAGCGGCGGGTGTGTGAAGACAGGTCTCTGTCGCTGCCGGCTGACTTCCCAGCCCCCTCTCCAGGCACTGAGCCAGCTTCTTGCCTGATTCCCTTCCCTACAGCAGACTGTAACTCCCCACCAGGCTCTGTCCCACACGATCAGGGAGAGCAAATAACCTCTATGCTGACCACTGTTTTTTTACTTTATTTTTCACTCAGTCGGTAGATTAAAATAATTTCTGTGAGCCAGCACAGCCTCAGAAACTGCTCTATTCACACGGCTGAGGAATCCAAGAGCTAAGTGTGGGGACAGGAGGGTACCGGAAGAAAAAGAAATACTGAGAAATGAGCATTAAAAAAACCCATCTCCCTGACAAAGTGTTACAGAATTACAATCTGTACCATTAAAAATATAACAAAAAACACAGACAGCAAAACTCCCCCGTAATAGTGGCATGGACAAATCTCATTTTCAGCAGCCTTTCTTCTTCATCCCCCCAGCTGTGCCCAACTGGCTTTACCAGGGTCCAAGAAATGAACTGGATCAGAAATTGCATTCAACTTAAAAATAAATAAAAATAGCTATTTCAGATGTAGAACTATTCACTAGCCCAGCTCACCATTTGGCAATAAACAATTTCCCTGACACATCTGAAGGCACAGCACAAGTGTCAGAACAAGTGGCTTGTGGCTGGGGGCTAGAAGATGCAGGAGCTGCTTATGCCAATGCTGCCATTTAAAGGTATGCCCGTGTAACCACAGCCTCCATTCCCCTCAAAAATCAAGCCTCTCAGAAATTCCAGGTGCCAAGCCCCAGTATTTGTTTGCCTTTTATCTTGTACAACCATTTGCTTGATGCAAACAAAGCAGACAGGAGGGCAATGCTGGCATTTGCTTGGGATGACATTTCCCATATGCTTACACAGGGGTCCACAGTGACACAGAAGCACCAGGAAAGATGTCAGGCACTCTCGTGTGTGCAGAGTTGATCACTGGATGTGGGATGGCAGATTCTTGGGAACAAAGGAAAGGTCAGAATTAATTTCTTTCAATTCCTTCTTTAGCTTCAATGACATATTGGGAGCTAGTTAGTTCTCAAGGTACAAAAGTTAATCTAAACATGCTGTTACACTGGCTTTGGAGATGCCAAATGTTGGCCTTTGCTGCTAGTCCTGGTGATCAAAATACCAGTTTCTCAGCTAAGTACCCTGCTGCAGACACAGTTCAGCATAGGAGTGTTGCAGCTTTCACCCATGTGAACACATTTGCACTGCCTGCTGGACACTTGATTTACTCTGCAGAAATACACATATAAGCAAAACGTTTCCCAATCCGTGTCACAGGAGAAAACAAAAAGAGGCATGACAGCATTTCTCTGTAATACTTCCCCACCCAGCTACACATAATTTCTGACTCATTGACAAAAAGCCAAAGGCCCATCTTACTTGCGAGGTGAGCAAACTACGACATTTGACAGCCTAGGGATAAAAGGTCTCTTAACCCGCAGAATAGGTACAGCACAAGCACACTCTACATGAGCTTCCCTGCAAATAGCAGGTAGTTCAGTTGATTAATCACATGCGGGCATGTTTAATTAACCTATGCATAGAACTTTAGACTGCAAACAAGGAAGACGCTCATACAGCTACAGACCTTTGGTCCCCACAAAGATGTAAAACCAGTTTCCAGAGCAAACTCTTGGCTTTCTCGTTTTCATCCATAAGACAGAGGACATAAAGCATCTATAAAGCACTGAGATTCCATGAAGAAAACCACCACATGCAGCACAGCCCATGTTAACTTCCTTCCTAATTTAATCCAAAT
>JANRGW010001960.1:0-27385 GCA_024733675.1 Psilopsiagon aymara | reverse complement strand
AAAACATTGGTGTTATCAACACTGCCCACAAGCCGAAAGTCCAAAGAAAAAAAAAAAAAAAAAACACAGCTCCAGCTCCACACCACCTACCAAGAAGGAGAAAAACGACTGCTACTGCCAAACCCAGGACAAACTCTTTCACAAAAGCTGACATAAGTCAAAAGAATACTCTTAGATCACGGGAGGGAAAACTATTATGGGTTAGATAAGCCCTTAGTTAGCTGATTTATGAGTGTTTGGAAGTTGAAGATTATTAACAGGAACTGTCATAGGTGCTTTTCATTTTCTTTATGTTCTTTCTGCTAGGTTAACATTTGGCCACTTTCAGAGATAAGATGCTGATCTAACCCAGTACTTTTGACTTTATTTTTTATGTTCAAGAAAAAATGTACGGGTCAGGAACTGGAAATACCCGAGGCATTAATATGACCTGAAGACTTCTATAGTGTCAGCACTTCCTGAACAGTCTAGGAGTCTGACCAAGGTAATGAAAGCAAAAGCAATGAAATTTTAGGTTTTACACTAAGAGAGTTTAAGGAAATTCTCTAAACAGTTATGGCTTAGAATTCACATCCTTCATATTGGGCAAAAAGAGATAAATGCTATTATGGCAAAAATAGATATACGTTATTATACCCAAGAGTGTCCTAATTCTGGCTGAAGGATTGACAGTCTGAGTGACATGATCTCTAGAAAATACATGAGCATATTCAGAAGATTTTCTTTTGTTTTCACTCTCATTCTTAGAACAATTTCCAACAGCTATACTCGGCTATGTGCTCAACTACAGTAAGTGAAATTTGTACTTCAAATTACTGAAACATACACTCCATCTTTGCAAAGTGCTATCAGAATTGATCTTCACAATGTACCTGAAACAAACAATGAACACTGTCTAAATATGATATTAGTCTTCATGTTTATGTTTTTATAGAGTTTAAGTAGGTTTTTTTCACCTACAAACCCTGTTCAGCATTTTCAGAATACTTGCATTAGAAAGTGTGGGTTTCATTCCTTGAAAATGCCTCATACATATAAAACCACCTAAGATTAGAATTCCTTGCATATCTTTATGGTTTGCAGATTCTTATTTTTATGCATTACCATTCCATTTCTGTTTCTATTCTGGAAAAGTTGTGTTTGATTTTATGTCTTACACAAAATCTTATGGGAACTGGCTCTCCTTTCCAAAATTCCAGAGGTGAGTTTCAATGCACAAAGGATGAAAGAAAAAAAAAATTATTTTCTACAAAATACAGTTAAAAAATTCTAAGGATCTAACCCTAACCTAAATTATATTTGAACTGGAGCTTTCTATAATATTTGGGTTTTGAGTAAGTAGTGGAATTTCAACTGGTAGACAAGTCCTAATTCCATGTTGTCCATCCCTCCTTCTGTCTTTAGTTCTGTCTCTCCCTCCCTTCCTGTCTCCCTCCTTTTGTCTGTTCATCCTTCTGTCCCACCCTTTACTTCCTTTCTAGGGATCCTAAACATCTGTTTGGAATAGAATTAATCACAATTTTGTATAAAAAATAATATAGTTGTAGAAATGTCTGATCAGCATACTCCCTCTCCCTTTTCAGTTCAGCCAAAGAAAAAAGTTACAAGTGTTAAGGACAAACTGCAGTTAGCACATTTTTATATCCTTTTCTGTTTAAGCTTTGCCAAGGAATAAAATTTGCTAAGAAAATATTAAATCTCAATATCAAGCTAGACTCTTTTGCAGTGTATTTTGGTATTTAATCTACTATCAGCCAAACTTATACACCATCCAATTTTCTTCCCCTTGACTGCTTCAACAGCAGAATTTACGCAAAGCACAGAGTATAATTTTTACTCTGTTGACATTCTCCAGTAGATTTTGTGTCCAGGGTTTTGCAGCCTGCTGAAACAATAATATTTACAGAGAAAACATTTTCTGTACAGAATACAGAAACTGCCAGTGTAACCATTTTATCACCAAAGTAATGATTTTATTTTACGATTTCTATTAGTTAATAATTCACCATTATATAAACTGTTTGTGTGTGTGTGTGTGTGTGTGTGCGCGTGTGTGTTTTCAAGTACATGTGAACAGACCTTCTAGGTCTGTTTTCAGCAACATAGGGAAAAATAAAATAATGGATTGTCGTGAACATATAAAATGAGACAGGTACAAGGACTACAACATGCAAATGGAAGGTCTTTGGTTTCTATGCCAAGACATAGATGCATTCAAGCTGATCTTCAGAGCTGATTCCAAGAGAGTATTTACAGAACATTTAATATGCTCTGATAGAACTGATTATAAAATTTGTTTGTGAGAAGTATCTTTTAAAAAAGCATTACTACTGATCCCAACTGATGCTACTACTCCCAGCACAGCTTGAAAAAACTGAAAAAAACAGCTATAAGTGAGATTGACCATATGTTGACATCTATGAAAAGCAGCCAAGCTTATGTCCCAGAGAGTAACTTACATTAAACTGTACACACTGAGATGTGAAATCTTCTCAGTGAAGTAACAGAAAAGCTTTCACTTGCCTTTGTTATATAGGATGTACTTCATAGGATCCAACCACTGTCTCATGCCCTTAAGGGACAGAAAGGAATCATATTCTATTGCATTCTTTTCAATGAGACATTTGTGTCACTCATCTGTCTGAACTAGCTTTCTGATTTTTTTTTTTCCCAAGCAGCTGTTTCTTTACACTCTACAAGGAAAGCAGCTATAACACAGAAGCAATCAGATTTCAGAATAGTACACACTTTTTTTTTAATGTTTCTTCCATCATCATGAAGTGAGAAGACCAAAAAGCTGCTTAGACTTTAGCTTCTATTGTTCTGACAAAGCATGAGCAAGAAGCAGTAATGTTTGTTTTGGTGTCTTGGTAAAAAACACCTTGGTTTTCCAGCAAAAGCTTCTGGTGGTTTTGAGGCAGCTACATAATGCAACTGACGATAAGAGAGTTCCAGCACACCTCTTCCTGTGAAAATAAGTTTCCACGAGGGATACAGCAAGATGCCTCTCATTTGTACTGTTTTGTGCAGTGGTGTACTTTTGCAGTATTTAAATATATAGATGGATTGGTTCTTGAAAAAGTCTTTAAAGTTTGTCTTCTGGTTTTGCACCATTATGTTATAAGTGCATTACTGTTTTTCGCAGCTCAAATATGAGATTGAAAATGTCCTCATCGTGAATGTTTTAACCTTTCAAAAGACAAGTAAATCCCATACGCTGTTGTTCTACATTTTTGTGTAGACACTACATAAGTTTTCTCAGTAGCTCAAATAGTCAGCGCAGTTATTTATGTAGTATTTATGTAATGCATCCCATGGTTTTGCAAGAAATGATTAGCATGTCAATGTGATAATGTGCAATTAGCATTTAAAATTATCATATTTAATGCCTTTCTTGTATTTGTAATTGTCATTGGCTGTTTCAGCACCTCATTTTTAATTAAAAATAAAACAACAATGAAAGTGTGTAGTGTTTTGCGATAAAATATTAATTAGTTTGTTATGAATTACAATATCCAGTGGGAAAAAAAAAAGAACTTTCTAAGCTGCAGTAATTGCCCTACAGAATCTCTGTAAAAAAATTATGTTTCATAAAATCATACCAGTTATTAAAATACAGTCACCCAGCATCTACTGAATTAATTTATTCAGTGTAGCAATTTTTAGCAGAAAGTAATGGGATCATTAGAACTAAATTCTCATCTCCTGTCTGCACAATGGAGCATGTATTATATATTCTGCTCTTCTTTTTTGCAGGGAACTCTCATTGCTGCCACTGGTGTTTCTACATGTTCAGGAAGATCAGAATAGATCTACTAATCTGTTCTGTTCACATGAAAGAGGAAAAATTTTTCAGAAGACCAACAAAAGCTTGGGACTGCATTTTTCTTTTAGCCACTGAATGGAGTGCTAGCTGATACCTGTGGGAGATTTACACAGAGACTGAGAATAAACAGTGGGAACTTTATGTCTTTAGGCCCTTAATTTCCACCAAAAAAAAAAAAAAAAAAGGGCGGACCATTGTTGTAATAACTTAAGGTTTGCCTGATTCTACTTTCCTTAGATACTGTGTGATGTTATACACTTGGCTTAGCTTATTACCACGAAATACTAAAGCCAGGGTAGACAGGAAATACTCTCCTTATTTCCTCAGAAAATGTGAGTATGTATAAACTGAGAGACTGAGATATTCCCTATTCCTTGATACACCATGGCAAAGCTTCAGCAAATATGAGACCTGTAATCATACATTTATCCCTTCTTACTCACATTTTCACTGAGAGGAAGCCCAGCTTGCAGTCTCTCTCTGGCCTTACCTGGTCAATTTTTCTGCATGGACAGAGTGACAGGGACACACACATAAAATAATACTACATAGCATGTTGCTGGCATATTTACCTAGAATGCATAAGCTCTGAACTCAGTTCCTGTCTGCTGTGCAATAAAAGAAAGTGAGGTTTCCTTCTTTCTAGGCAAGTGTTTTTACAAAAAAGTACAAGATGAGTAACTTCTTTTTCTTTTCTATCTCCCTGTGTCCTGTTTATGCAAACTATGAATATTTAGGAATAGGGATACCAACTTTCAGACCTCAAACAGACTTAATGATAATATGGAAGAACTTTTATGTGGTGATTGAATTTAAGGGATCTATGTGTTTGCCAGGAGATAGAATTATATACAAGACACATGCCCTTTCTTCTTGAGGTATGATCATCACCAAAACAGGTCATATGACTTGCACAATAAAAGCAGTTATTTCACCATGAAATAAAAAAGCACATTAGAAGAAAAGAATTCATGTGCCAATGTCTACTGTTGACTTCCAAAATTAGGTGAGATGAATCCTACCCACCTTATGCTTGGTCTGATTTTGGCTTGTACTCAGAAATACAATTTCTTTTCTTGTTGCTCATGAGAAGCAGCATGTAGAAAGTTAGCTTGGTTCCTTCTACAGTCAACAGGGAGGAAGGATTCTCCAAAACAATAACTTATCATGGACTACCTTTATATCACTTGCTAAAGCCATCCATCTTTATCTACAATAGCAGGAGTATACACAGCTATGTTTGATGATCATGGTTAATCGCAAGACTTTCAGAAAATTAAAGGTGAGATGACTCCCACCTTGGAAACATAAGGTCTAGTTTGATTATTATGCTTAAATAATGAGTAGTGATGGGCATTACAGAAAGTATCAAGTCAAGCACAAAAACTTATGAAGTTAGCTTCTAACCATACAAATATATCCACATGCAGTGATATATATCTTCTGTCCTGATTAGCTAGTAGCTTGTGAGTCTTAAGAAGTCATGTTCTGTAACTTTTTTGTACTCTGAGAAATCAATCAGATTTTAAAATGCAGAATTTTCTGTTCAGATGGTTTCTTATATGATCTAGTGTAACAAATCTGTGCAGCTAGGCAGCTCCACTAAGAATGACATTTGTTGTCTGTTTGAAATTTTAACTTCTGGGGATTGTTGTTTTTCTGAAGTTCTAAGTAGCACATATGCAGCAAAAAAATAAATGCAGCAAATCCTATATGGCATGGAAAGGATTCCTGTTTTATTTTAGAAGCTGACCTCCTAGAGATGCTGAGTCTGACCTGATAGAAATCATTACAGCAATTTCCCATAGGCAGTAAAAAGGAACGAAATGGTTTTGTCATTCCCACTTATGGTTCACTGCTTGTAATAGTACATATGTCCTGTCATGATGGCAACAAGTTTAAAGAAAACAACTTGAAAATAATACAGAGCCCATGGGAATTCAAGCATTCACATATGTCGTGTGTAAAGGTTAGAGTGTTATTTTACCTAATAATTGATTAGAAACTGATAACTTCAGCTATACAATGTGCAATGTTATTTACCACAGAAGAAAGATGAATATAATTTGGTAAGATATTCTGCACTTGCAAAGAAGCTGTAAATTGGAAAAGCTGTCATTACTATAGCCATTACATTGTCAAATATAATAAGCAAGGATTTTGGAAGAAGAGAAGAGAAAACATCCCATGAGGGATGAAGGAATATATTATAAAGGATTTGCACAAGTGCCCCAAATTAACATTGCATCTGACCTTAATGCTAGTGTTTGCTACTTTCAAATGCTTAACTACCTACCTTGCCTCACAGAATCTGAATAAGTGTACTAAGATATATGGGATATTTTTGTGGATTATGAGAAAACCATCCAGGTCTTCCCTGATTACATCCAATTTACAACAAAGTCCCAAAGGCAGTATACCAAACTAAAGATTCCAGACAACTTACCTGAGCTAAAGAAACACAGAGAATATTTACAAATAACAATGTTAATAATGTTATTGAAACATTAGCAATCTAACCATATTGCTACTATTAATCCAGCTACCATGATACTAATGCATCCCCATCCCCTCTCATGTATTTTTATCAGTGCTGATTCCCAATAATGAAAAGTAAAACTGATATGCAAAAACTTTCTAGTTTCTATCCCTATTTCTGCTTTGCTGACTGTTGCTGTGCTGCTCTGGGTCTTTTAAGATGATGGTCAGCTCTCCTATAGAAGGTGGGTGTTGGAGGGGTCACAGCATATTGTCAGTATGACAAATTTTTCACCAAGAGAAATACAACTCTGAATCATCAGAGTTTTCTTCCTCTTTCCAATTGAGCTCACTCAAGACTATTCTAAAGCATTTTCTAACAAACAGTACACCTGTTTTTTCTTCATTGCACAGTGTTTTCTTATTTTACCCAAAAATTTACTATTCTGGTATGTTTTATATTGTGCATACATGATTTTTCTTTTCTCTCTTTGTTAACCCCACACCATTTTCACCCCTCACTTGAAGCTGCTTTCCTTTGATGATCAGTAACTGCTGATCCATGACCTGCATGTAGCCCTGCGCTCTTCATCCTGTAGCTCTTCATCCTGTGCCCACATTGTAAAGACTGCTTTCATGTATTAAGTTCTGTGGCCATAGATCATTCTGGATGACAACTGGTAACTACTATTAAAGAAATTTATACTAAAATAATGAAGGCAATAGTTCTTTTACAATAAAATTGGATAAAGCTAAACAACAATTAAAACTAGCAATATGTCAGACATCTTTCAAAGAGACTGTTACTATTAACTAAAGCTGTTAAGCTATTAAGCTAAAACAGAAGTTCTGGTACATCATGACTAGTCCAGATAAAGCTAGCCTCATAAATCCTAGTCCTGATTCCTTTCAGAGTTAATATAAAGCCTGAGATCTGTTACTAGCAACAGAAGTACTGTTGTTATAGTGCTACAGAGTTATAGTCTACATTGGTGTTGCATTCCTGTGTACAGATTAAAGCATGGGTCTTTGTTTTCTCTTAGAAGTTGTACTCAAACTACAAAATTGCTTTTATTTGGCAATTTTCTTTTGTAAAATCCTTAAAGAGATTTAGAATTTAACATAACTTTGGAAAACTCACTACATTCTATGACTTTTCAGGTCATCAAGAAAAAGCATTTTTCTTATTTCTGGGTCCAATTATTTTATTTCTGCACAGTATAAAGCAGTTATGGATTGTTTCAGAGAAAACTCCAGGAACAAACTTGCCAACAAAGTTTTAAGTTGACAAGCAAGTGGTCTTTATCATGGTGCTGAGGGACATGGGGGATAGCTCCTCCTAACATGTGTCCCCGTATTGTTACACAAGCCGTCCTTATATAGTTGCTGGGTATACATACATATTCATGAGGATATGTATGGATTACATCATTTTCCAGAAAATTCCCCTCATGTGTACAAAAACGTGGTGGTGGTCTCTGAGGATCGTTTACTTCTTCTAACTGTGTTCATCACTTATGGCAGCCTTTGAAGCACGCACAGGAGATGCTTATACCAGCTTAATTGGTTCATTTACACCATAGACATAACAATCATCCTGTCCTTCTACTTACCAGTTAGTTTAACTGCAGTCCATCCTGGACCCCTGCCTTTGCAGATACCCCTTATCCTTACATCCTGTTCTTCTAGCCTGTTTTTCTCATACTTATTTTGTACTAAGATCATGAAGGCCTAAAACTACAACAGTTTATCTTATACAAGAATTCTCAGTATGTTCTCTAGCTGTACTCTATTTTTTTTCTGTGAATCATGCACCTCAGTAATTTTCCATTGCTACTGTTACAAAGCAATCAAACTTAATGTTACTTAAAATTGATTCTAAAGGTTTATATATTTCATTTTGTGATTTTTTGCCCCCCTTGTCTCAGGAAGCAACAGGAAAGGGGTTTATTATCTGGGTATCTGACTTGACGAAGTTTTTGGACAGATAGGTCAACTACAATGGATAAATGTACAAAACAAAAAATTGCTTGATGATTTGTGATTATATATTACATATGCATTCATTTGTAATGTTTTGTAACAATATCTCTTAAGCTGGAAAATATAAACTGGTTAAATTATGTAACTTGTCTCAAAATCCTTGATGCTCTAATCCTTTCTGAAAGTTACCCATCAACTCACCATAAAAATCTACTCTAAGAATGTTTAACATTTTAAAAAAGTATATTGTTTTACTTTTTACTCATCCTGCCTTTTACTGAGGATTCCACTGCACAGTTCTTCCAGGAAAGCATAAAAAATTACTCTTCTTCAGGACTGATTCAGGCATCTCAACCTAGTGTCTGTTGCTGCTTTAACACCATGCCTATCTGAAATATCCGTAGAAAGCTGGACAGGTATGATAAAGATTTTAAAAGGAACCTGTGTTTTTATAGGGTAGCAACTACAGGATGGCAGCATACAGAAGGATTCTTCATGTGGCTTGAGTTACCTGGGCTCAGGCCGCTGAATTATTTTCCAGATTCTGCATTGACTACCAACTCATACACAACACATATAGTGACATTATGGACATTTTGAGATATCCAGCATATCTACCCTGGACTGGTACATGTGGCACCCAGCTGGCTTAAGCCTTTCAGAAAATCATCAGGAAGACGAGAAAATATTAGCAAATACCAATAAACATTTCTCAAATGTGATATGATCCTCTAAGTGCTAGTAAATCAAGCTGCCTTGCTCACCTGAAAACCCGTATAAATAGGCTTCAAGCTTTAGGTTTCTTAATGTGGAGTTTACTCATATCTCAGATGTGTACTTATTTATTTCTTTTCAGAATTGCTGAGCAATTTTACCTGTAGGATGTTTGCAAGTTAGGGAACACTCATCTTTTTGATAGAAGAAGTACAGAGTAACATACAATAATTTCTACATTCTTAGTAATTGTACTGCATCTCAAGCAAGCGTTCTAGAGTTTGATGAGCCAGCTTTCAAGTATAATGGACTAAAGTTCTTTATAATCATAAACATCCCTAAGATAAATATTCAAATTCTAATAAAATAAAAACATCTGGCGACCTTTGATCAGGGGCAAAAACTGTATTCCTTTGCTGCTTTTTACTAAGCACATGTAAATTTGTAACACATGCAGTTTTATGCGTGGCACCTTTGGGCGTTACCACAGTATAAATAATAAAAAAGCCCATTCCACAAAGCAGCAGGGAGGAAAGAGGTGGGTTTTTTTTTATTTTTTCTTTAGTTTTATGATCTTAGGCACTAAAACACTTTTCCAGAAACCTGTTAATTAAGGGAGATAATTTGCAGCTAAGCCATAAAAAGATTTCCTAATTTCAAAGAAAGCTGAAGTCTTTAATTTTAGACTAATACTGAAGAGTGAAAAAATTGCAAGTCAAGTGTGAATATGAACTACAAGGGAAAAATAATCATGCTGAAGATTAATTAATGATGTTATCAATGAGAAAATAATATTTAAATGACAATGCCACATATCATTGACTAGACACTTCTGTTAAAATCATTATAAAATTTGTCAGGTTTGTGCCTTATTAAGTTACTTTTTTTAATATCGTATTTTTTCTTATGCCTTTGTTATATCTAAATAAAGCCTTTTAGCCTTGTGTAAGTATGATGTTACATCATTCAGTCCACAGCACAGACATTATGATCCTGATGTAAATATACTAGGTATTCTACTTGTATTTTAAACTGTCATATGAGAATAAACACAGAACTGACAGGCAGAAATTGACATTTTAAAAGATATTAGCGTGACCAGATATTGCACAACAAAGCATTATATTGTCATCTAATTAAAAAAAGAAATCTTCTGATACTTGCTTTACGAGGAAAATAGATTAATTTAAAATAGGCTGATTAAATATTCTACTGTAGGTGAAAAGATCTAGGGGGAAAAAGAAGTATGTAGGATAGAAAGAAAAACACAAGACTGAGACTTAGAAATAAAAATAGCTAAAAGAAATTATATTTTAAAGCCAGAAATTTAAGTCCAAACATTAAAAGATTTTATGCAGATGGGTGGGTCTCAGATTTTATTTGACAGTAATGGACATCCTTTCTCAAGTTTTCTTAATTAAAGAGAAATTAGGGCAACAGGGCAAAAAAGACCCTCAAAATTCTCCAGAATTGTTTTCTGGATACTAGAACATTCAACCATGCAGCATTTTGAAGATTGGTGTCCTTTTCTGGAAGTGGTGGGGGTTCCACTACAGCCAGATTAGAGAGGTAAAGACTGAATAACTGCTACAGCTTGGGTGTGAAATTGGCTGGAGGTTCTGTCTTAAAGGATTATGATCAGTTGCACAAAGGCCAACTGGCAGCTGATAAGGAGTGGCTACCTTCAGAGGTTAAGGCCAGTGGACACACTGGGACAATAATTTAATTTGTGTTGCTATTCATAGAAAGCTCAACAGACTGCAATCATAGGCCAAGAGAAACCTTACAAAGTTTAACAGAAGCAAAATCAAAGTTCTCCACCTGTGACAGAATAACCTGATGCAGTAGTACAGCTTGGGGCTGACTCTCTATGAAAGAGCTTTGCAGAAAAGTATCTGGAGATCCACCAAGATCATTAGTGTGCACACGACAAAAAAGAAGAGGCTGAGAACTGGGCTTTTCCCTTGAGAAGAGAAGGCTCCAGGAAGACCATGTTACTCTCTCAAAAGACCTAATCAAAAGGTATATTGAAGCTTAATCTCAGAAGCACACAGTAATAGGACAAGAGGAAGCAGGCGCAAGTTGCAATATATCAAATTCTCATTAAAAAAAAGTGGGGGAAAACATCTTCAGGGTGGTCAAGTGCTGAAGCAGTTTGCCTAGAGTGGGTGAGATGTCTTAATCCTTGGAGGTGTTCTGAATTCAGCTGGTGAAGATACTGAGCAACCTTCTCTAACTAGATCTGTTCTTAGTGGGAAGTTAGGCTATTTGATCTTGATCTTCTTGGTCTCCTGAGATATTTTCAAAACAAAAAGAATTAACATAGTGGCTTAGACCAGGGATATAAAATTACATTACATATATCTGCCTGGATGCAAGCCACTTGTACTCAGTATATTAGTTTCTTTTCTGGGTACCTCTTTACCAGAAAAATAATCAATATTTGGAAAGACTTCAGAAGAAGGTGCCCGAAGAATTGACACATGAGAAAGTCTTAAATAAAGTATCTAATGCTTGGCTGGAAGATTAAAGAGTAAGTGAAAGCATTGATACTGAAGACTGAGAAAGTATCTTAAACAGGGGCAAAGAAAATAAAAATATATTGATGCTTTTTTTTTTTTTTTTTTTTTTTTATGTTGCCATATGAAGGAGTTCCAATAGTTTTGCAAGGGAATTAGTGGAAATCTTATTGCCTTGCACACTGTAAGTAACAAAAGACAAAACAGTTATTGTACCGCATACTATTTAGGCAGGGAACAAGACCAATAAGCTGAGCATTTTATGGTCTACAAATTACAGAGAACTCACAGAATATTACAGCTATAACAGTTCTTGCATGGTTTCTAATGTCCAGAGAACAGTTATTCAGATCGTCAGCTACTACAGTTAACATACCTTAGGCTATTATCCATTGCAGGCACAACAGGAAATTGTAACCACCAAGGACTAAGTGGAGATTTATACTTGAAAGCATCCTCTTTTCTTTTTTTTAAAAAAAAAAAAAAAAAAAATCTTAAAAAAAATCTTTAAAAAGCATCTTTATTTTTAAAAAAAAAAAGATGCTTTTGTAGCCTCTCCAATGAAAAAGGTAGATAAAAAAATTTTAAGCAAACTCTGAAACTTTGAATTGTATGCATTTTTCCACCTGAAAAATGCAGTGTCTATATCTAAGAGCTTTTTTCCAGTTGTAGTTCCACTTTCATTCCCATTTCAAATAGCCCTAGCACTAGATTCAACTGTACCACTTTTCAAAATATTTTATTATGCTAAACAGATATTTCATGGCTCTGCTTCTCACTTACAGCAGCCCAAGATGACTTTTTCTCTGTCCTTCATTCATAAGTTACTTCCCTTTCTTATAAAACACTAGATACTGGTTGCATAAAAAAAAATAGTGTACAGAGCAAAATGTGTAGGCTTTTTTTCACTGGTGTTAAAATCTCTGTCCATACTGATGTGTTGATCAAGTACTCAGTGTTTAGCTGATCACCAGATTTCATCAGAGGAAGAAATTCTCAACACATTAATTTTTGAGAAACCAGCATTATTCTCCTTTCCCTTTTGGCATGGAGATCATCAAATTTCATGCTGCTGAAAGCAGAATATTTGGAGCACCTCTGATGCTTCTTGCTCCCTTTTCACAGAACTTCACAGCTGTGACTTTTAGCCTTTCTTTAAGTATATATAAAGATTTCCTTAGTTTGTAGAACTGGAAAGTGCTCTGTGAGCTATGGCAAAATTTACAGTGAATACTTTACAGGCACCTAGATAAATTTTGAGTGCTTGGGCGCATGTGGTTGTAAGAGAGTAAATTCAATGATGAACTGACACCTTATTCTGTATATTACAAAATTATTGAAATAATTCCCCATTTTCAGTGTAATGGTTCTGTAATTTTTTTACAAAAATCTTTGTCTAATGCTCTGCAATATTTTCAGGTTTTCTTTTCTTTTTCTTCTTCTTCCTGTCCCAGACTCTTCCTTTAGCATTCCATCCAATCCAGCTTCCACCATCTACTGATCCCTATCTATCCACAGTTCTCAGATTCCATTTATTTAATATTTTATTTTTTAGCTTAACTAAGAAGTCTGATTTGTAGATCTTCTAGAACCTGTAAAATTTGTCATATTAGTCTTTGTTGATGGTTTTCCTTTTCATTTCACTGCTTGCATCACTGCTTAAAAATAACAAACGTGTTCTGCAGCAAACTTAGTAGCTTGCTTTCTTTTTTTCTTTTTTTAATATAAGGGTGTTAATGCATTCAAAATTAAGACACCTAAATTTAAAGCTCTGCATGAAGATGTCTGCATGTAAGTTAGGTGTAAAAGTCATGCTTGTGTCATTTTATATACCTTGACAGCCAGGTGTCTTTCCAGATTCATACAGGGTCTTAAAAGGTCTTAAAAGCTATCTTGACCTGTATCAGTAAAGATAATTCCAGTAAAAGGAGAGCAATAATTACAGTATGCAAGGCAAGAGCTCATCCATGCTTATGGAAATTTAACCGAAAATGGTATGAGAAGGGCTATTGTAAAAATCAAGGAAATAGACAATTTTTTGGGAAGACATGAAAAGTTTTTCTTTCTTAACCTATCAGAATTGAAGTCAAAAGGGGTGCACTTTGACAATATAAATGCATTCTTCAGATGAGTGTGATGAAAGAGCTTTCCTGGCCTTGGAGATGTAGAAATATGTTTAGTCCCTTTGGAGAATTACATACACTGTGACAAATGACATAGCCATTTGGGAGACACAGAAAACCATATTTCGTGTCCTAATAGACAAAAGGTCCCTTGTTTTTTTTGTGCAGAAGTTATACAGCTTACATGATATGTACCAGGCCAATATGCTCTGCACCTGAGCTCTCACATACCCAAAGCTCAGTGACAGTGTTAATGAGATGCAGAGTTAAGTTTTATAAATCTTACTGGGAGAAAAAGTTCATTAATTCAAGGATTTTTGTTTTGTTCTGGTTTGGGGTTTTTTTTCAGTGTTAGCAGTCCCACAGCCTTTGGACATCTCAGAACTTAAGTAAAGCATATTGGCACACTGTGAGACCTAAGGCAAAGCAAGTATCAGGGAACAGAATATATTCAGAATATGTCAGATATATTTACAATATACCTGGAAAATATAATAGGGCTTTGTTGTGGTTCAATCCCAACAAATAACAAAGTTCCACACAGCCACTTGCTCACTTCTTCCCTCTGGGAGCGGGGAGAGAATTAGTAGGGTAAAAGTGAGAAGACTCATGGGTTGAAAAAAGAAGTTTAATAGATAAAGCAAAAGCCATGAATGCAAACATAGCAAAACAAGGAATTCATTCACCACTTCCCATTAAGCAAGTGTTCAGCCATCTCCAGAGCAGTGGGTCTCCACCACACATAGTGGTCACTTGCAAAGACAAACACCATCACTCCAAAGATCCCCTCTTTCCTCCTTCTCCCCCTAGCATTATATGCTGACCATGACATCATATGATATGGAATATCCTTTGGGGCATTGGGGTCAGCTGTCCTGGCTGTGTCCTCTTCCAGCTTCTGGGCACCCTCAGCCTGCTCACTGATGGGATGAGGAGCAGAAAACATCTTGACTCTGTGCAAGCACGGCCCATCAGTAGTGAAAGCATCCCTGAATTATCAACACTTTTCAGCACAAATCTAAAGCATAACCCCGTTTAACTTTATGCCAGACAAAACTAGCACAGGCTTGAGTAAACAACATACACTTCAGCTCATCATAGGTAGACAAACATTAATCCCTCTAACACAGAGGGATAACACAGCTATGCTAATACCAGAACGTTACCAGCATGGTGTACAAGGAACGAATATGGTTGTTTTAATACAGAAATGTTTTGATATAAAGTCAGGTAGATAATCTGTTCCTGGCCTTCTGACTATCAAGGTAAGTAGCTTTCAAAATAGAAAAAAAAAATTGCTAAATCTTTACCATGTACTTTGATACTGGAAAATTTTATTAAAGTTGTAGTTACTGAACCTTACTAAATAATAAAATTCATATATGTATTGTGTTTGTGTATTTGTTTGCTTACAGTTTTCCTGAAAAATATGGTCTAGTCCAAAAAAGACTAATACAGGGAAATACTAATCCTGTGTCATACGGAGGATAAGATTAAGGTGACATAATTATTCCACCAAGCCTTGCAAATCTATAAATCTATAAAGGTAATTTTGAGTGCATTGAGTATTTTGAGCTAGGGAATGCAAACCTAGTGTGTTGCAATATGGAATGATCCTACATGCATAAATGTATGAGGTCTTAGAAAAACATTGGCAGAAGATTTCCATAGAATTTAGAAACTTGTAAACATAATCACAGACTAAGATATTCCAGCATTGGAGAAAGACCCAGATAGTAGTAGCAAATATGTAAGATAATGTGATAAAATTTGATATTCTATTTAATACTGTCACATAAAGTATAACGAAGATAGTAATGATATATTTATTTCCTCCTCTTTTATATGGCTCCTTCAAAAATGTCTTGTACACTATATGTAACAAAATTGAATTACTATCAAATGTTATCATAAAGTCATTTTCGGGAATTTTTCCTTGGAATTATGAAGTAATTCTTTAAGTTTAGCAAATAAAAAAATGAAAAAATGTATACAAAAGCTGACATTAGAAGTACTGACACTTTAGGAAAAAAAAATAACTTACATAGCTGGTTGGCTATGGACTGTTCCAAAATAATTCCTTCTCATAAGAATTCTTTCATTGTAATTATGAAGCAATATGCATTTTCAGAAACTACCCTTCTGTATGTTGTATATTGATGAATAGATGCATAAAAACTCTTCAATTAAATGTTCTTATTCTGATGCAATCTCATCTGAAATTTTTTGAGGTAACATAGCAGCACTTGTCTGAACCTATAGAAAGAGTAAACAGCTTCCACCAAGTGCAAAGCAGTAAACTGATTACTATAATTACATCTTAAGTTTTCAGGAAAAGCTGTGCAGTCCATGTTTCTGATATGATGTTCTTTGAAACATTGGCTGTTTAGGCTCGCCCATCAAAAGAACATGTGAACAACCATGACTGTCCATCACATTATATTATTATCTGTAGTATTTTATAAGTATTGTTCAACCACATAAAATTATTTTTGCATTGCACCGTGATGATATTGTCTTTTGATATCCTGCTAATAAAGCAAAATATTTAACTACTAAACTATTGTAATTGTAAATAAATATTTTTTTTTTCTTGGTGCATGCACTTTGTAAAAAGGACTTGAATTCTTCTGGGATTTGAATATTTTTAAAAGAAATGACAAAAAGTAAATAAAGATATCCTCTGTCCTCATAGGTAATGGCAAACTTATTGAGGCACATTGCAGCACAACAGTGAAAGATGATATTCCTGTATGAATCCATAAGATGCAGTTTGAGAAAATTCCACTGCAAAGATAAATACTAAACTACCAGGAAAAAAAAAAAAAAAAATAGAAAAACAACACAGCAGATTTAACAGTCAAATAATCATGTTTCCATGAAAATATACAAATACTGAAAGAAAAAATATTCCTCCTCCCCGCCCCCCCAAAAAAAGAAAAATGCTATGAACTATTATAGGAAATTTTAAAAGAACCAACATTCATCAAGAGCTGAGATATCTTTTACTTTTAAAAACTAATTTGAGGAAAAACTACAGAACCTAAAAAAGACATTTTTATAAATACTTGATCACCTTACAAATATAATAGAGAATTATATTTTTTTAGGGATGCTTTTAAAATCATATGGAAAAACAATGTCACTATTAAATTTGACAGTTTTTCTGGGATAATTTCTTCACAAATGCCATAAACTTCAATAAATCCTCTTGTTTTCCATGAAAGTCTGTACAAATTTTCATTAAAGCTTTGTTTGTGGATATGTTAAAGAGTTTTCAGTATCATTGAAATACTATGAGTTTTGAAAATATTGACTCATGGATTAGACTTAGCAGCAGAACCCACAAAAAATACATAGAGAACTTAGATACAAGAGAAAGTTAAATCTGTGCTACATCAATGGAAAATTGGTCCAGACCTGATTTTCTACATGCATTTTATCTTTCTGCCTCCTACAAATGCCACTTGCAGGGGACAGAAATGTAGTGTTCTTGTCATACGGGTAATTTGTTCACTTCTTTACTGCTCACAAATGTAAAGAATTGCATTCGAAGCACTGCAACCTTCACCTAAAGTGAAAAGAAACATAGTTTTCCATACTTCCCCTTAATTATACTTTGTTCAAACAACTTTGTGTAGATTTTCATAAAGGTTACGATGACCCTTTACACATGAACTAAAAAAAAAAACCAAAAAAAAAAACCCGTGCTCCTCTTTGCTTAAACTGACAGTTTCTGATTAATTTCAGATTCACTTGAAATCTGAAATAGCTTGAAGAAGAGGCTCTGAATGAGATTAGTGTTCACTTTCAGTCTTTGAAAGAAAACAAGCTTCTGTATAAGACAAAAAAAATTTATGATATAATGGACTGAGAAAAAAAAGAAAAAAAGTAATTATAGGTGTCTTATACTTTAGCAAAGCCACTCTCAATCCTGCTCTCAAGGGAGCAGAGTAGACAACACCAGAATTTGAACATTGTCTCATTTCTTTCTGCATTCCAATGACAGACACAGATTTTAGAAAATAGTCACTAATGCTTATTAATGGTTAATATTCTTTGCTTTATTTTTCTTTCTTCTTTCCTTTAATCAGTTTGCTTCAATACCAGTGCCCTGATGCATATTTTATCTACAGAAATCCAAAAGCACCTGGAGTAAAAATACTGCCTAGAGAAAATTAGAATAGGATTTATCTTCCCTAACTTCAGGTCTTCACAAGTCTCCCTTTTAGTTATTCAGATTTCTTCTACAGTTAATCAGGAAACATAACGAACCTTTAGGGAATTAGTTCTTCCACTTATAGGTGTTACAAGGTTTAACAACTTCATGGAGATACCTCTCTTCCTCCATTACAGCTAGAAGAAGCTTCCATCAATAAGTTAAACTAGACACCTCACTTTTAGATGGCTGAAATAAGATGAGAAGAATCCTATCATAGACATAATTAAGCAAGTGTCTGAAATCTTTTTATTCTTCAGTTCTGTTGTTCTCAATTCTATCCAGTGTTTGTGTTCTTTATGTATACCATTCCTGGGATTTCTGGTTCTTATGGATTGTTTTTTGTTTGCTACTTTGCTTATCTGGGTTTGGGTGTAGTGGGTTTTTTTTTGATTGGTTTGGGTTTGTTTTTTTTCACCACCTGAATGATTGTCTTCCTCAAATGGAGACTTTTACAACTGCATATTCAAAGTTATCTTCCTGACATTGTATAAATCTCTCATCAAAATAGTTTTCTGCAATACCTAGTTAGTAGAGTTGTTTTGTTTTGTTTTTTGCCATGGCGTTATCAATCTGTTCTCTTGAAATGAACTTTTACTCTCTGACTTCAAAAAGAGAATAATAACAACTATTATAATAAATAATAATAAAAAATATTTAGAGATCCTGTTAAGCATATGTCAACAGATGAGAAGGTAAATATTTAATGAAACTGGTAGGAAAACAAATGGTGCATCTAAAACTTTAAATGAAAGACTAAGGACAGTCTAACAGATTAAATGTAAGGTTGAAGTTGTGTGTTGTACTTCTGTAGATACCATGGTAGCATGGAATGGGGGTTTGCATGAGCTTTACCCAAGAAAAGTCACAACCTTACAAAGATCTTGGTTTTGAAGAATAAATTTTATGTAGAATTCCAAAGATTATCTACAAGCATGGATGAGTGACATGGACAAGGCTCAGCTGAACACTGTTCGAATTGCCCTAGGGTACTGGGAATATTCACACATGGCTGGTGCAGCAGAGAGAAATTAAGGAAAACAGGGCATGAAACAGAATGTGAGGCAGAACCTAAAGGAGACCCGAGCAGCAGCTGCGGGACTCACAGTACATATTGACTCTTTAAATTCATCTAATTAAATGCAACTTCTAGTGATATAAAAGAGACAATTAGCAGCAAATTGCAGTTGATTTTCACTGTGAGAGGATAGCCTGTCTTAAGTTGGTATAAACTTAGACTTTGAAGCACTAGACACAAGGCAGAGCAAATGCTTCAATTAAAACACAGTCTGTCAAAACATGGATTCCTGGTTGTAGAAAGCATGCTATTAAAGGTGTGAGCAGATGTCGAACTAAAGTGGAATGGTTAATCATGCTAATTGCTCATGTACTTCATTTCTACAAAAAATATTTCCAACATGAATATCACTCATGATATTGTGCACAGTTTTGGCAGAAGTGCAGTCATGAATTTATATATGAAAATTATGAACCTATGCCAGATTCCCCTCCAACACCCAAAGGCCCTTTTAATACTCAAAAAGCAAAAGGGTGAAAAATTGGCAATACCATTCTCTGCCTTACTTTCACTCTCCTTCCTTCTTTGTCATTGCCAGATACCCTGCAATTCTCTAAACATGTAGCTTTGCAAGTGTAAACTGTTACTTAATGAATATGGATTTACTCATATAAACATACTAATTTCTATATAAAGTTCTACTAAGAAAAGAAATGCAGCCATGAAATGCTAGGGATGACTGATGTTAATAAATAAGAACAGAAAGACAATTTACATAATTTATGTTTCTTCTCAAATTTCACTATGTACACCTTTAGCTACCCATGTATTACCTTAAACACTGATCGCATTGCTTTTATGGAACTAGCCTTCATAAAGGATCTTATTATTTTATAATGAAGACTGATTTCTTAAATGAAAATTACTGTGGTATTTCCGTTGTGTTGTCTTTGGTACAGCACGTTGACCTTGGTAGAAATGAAGGAAATGGAGTACTAACAAAATAACAATAAATGAGTAGTGGCATTGTGCAGCTCTGATGTGGAGAGGGCAAAAACTGAAATAAAAAGTATTAGCTCTCATCTTTTTAATTTCTGCTAGAGCTGCCTGATATGTTATAAAGTTTTCCGACTTCTAGCAAGAAAATATTGATCTTAGTCTGAGCTCTGAATCACTTTCTAATCTAATTCATAATTGATCTAAATCAGATGAGCTGAATCTTGGATCATTGGTTGCTGTGGTATATAGTTTATGTTTGTCTATATGTAAGACTGCAATCTCAGCCTTAGAAAACTAATTGCTTAAATCCTTACTTAAGTGACTGATTTCAAAAGCATTTCTTGCATGTTCAAATGTCTGGAATTCATCCTAAGATTTTCTAGGGGTCAGAATATGGCTGTAAACTAGAGCATGAACAGGAAACCAGATCAGGAAATCTCATCCTAATATTCTGTACTAAAAGATATTTTTAGTATGTTGAAACAAACACCACAACTTAAAGATGTTGTGTGCTAGTTGGGATGCACATAGCCAAAAAAAGAAAACAGGTGCCTTTGAGGAAAAAAAAAAAAAAAAACGACCCAAAAAACCCAAAAAACAAGAAGTAAGTTTCAGAAGAACATTCGTTGAGAATTCTGAACATTTGCATTACTACCAAACACAAGGGAAATAATTTTCAAAAATAACAACAGAAGATTAACAGATGGAGCAAGCTGGCCTGCAAAACCCCACGTCTAGCACAGCAATTCTTAAAATTATACCAGATTTGCTTTAGAGGATTTCCTCTTAAATCCTAAGGAAGGATTTAAGCAATTAGATTTATTAAAATTAATTTATGTCAAAGTCATAGCTGCTGCCAAGCACTACACATATTTTGAAGTGACTTAGGTACTTTTGGGGACACTGTCATTGTGTCTACTGTGACTTTATTACCTCATGTGAGTGTTTTACATTTTACAGTTTCCAGTAATGATTTTGTCAAGGATTTGGGTACTTCATGCTATACATAGATGCTAGACATAAAATGGCGTATTTCAAAAGGAAGAGAAAGATATAGGCATCTTACCTGATTTTTACTGTGTAAGCAGGTAGGTTATTAGTCTAAGCCAGGTATAGCTGTATCTAATGAGGAGGCATATGCACTTTAGAAAGTCTTGTATAGGCATTTGACATATATGGGATAAATATCTTTCTACTGGACATTATGTCACTAGATTCTGTTGTTCACATTTGATTTTTTTTCTTCCTGTGTATTTAAGATGAGAGTTATTTCCAAATATTAGACCAAAATTACAAAAATATAGAGGGATGTCTTTTACAGCGAGGGTACTAGATGTTAGGAATTAACTGCATATGCACATTTGCACTAAATAAGAACAACAAGAATTAAATTACTTTAAAAAGGAAATATCTTAGAAATACCTTCCTATTAGAATTCTGAATACAAAGGCACTTTAATTCTTTAGCTAGTGGTTCCATAAATAGGACTAGGGATTTATCATTCCAGGGTTAAAATTGCCTAGAAAATGAGACTACACATACAAAATTGAAATGCTCTGATTGAATTCAAATAAAATGCAAGAGAGATCCCTACTGTTAGAGCTTAATAAATACAATCACTATTTTAGTAGCCTAAGTAAATAACTTACTTTATAATAAATAGGGTGAAATAAACATCTGAGAGTATTTACCTCTTCATGTCCTCCTTCATTTTAAGTGGTTCATTGGGAAATCCAAAAACATATTCATCCAGCATGGATGCTTCATTTTTGCATTGCACTTGGTAGTACAGCTAAGATGTAACATCCTCCTCAATGTAATGAATGGACTACGAAATATTTTACCCAGAGAACACAAGCCCCGTTACCCCCTCCTTTTGGGTGCTCCAAAAATATGACGGTGTATGTGAACTTTTAAGTTAGTAATCACTCTGTATCAAAGCTCTGGGAAGTTTTAGAAAGGAGAAGCAGAAATGAGGCAACCAGATAAAAGGATAGAAGGCTGAAAAGGGAATCCTTTGCTGCTTAGATGGGCAGCAAAGAATATATAAAAATATCAATTCAGTAGCTTTCTGCAGCAGGTTTCTCTCCTGTGTGGGTGCTGCTGGCGGTGGCAGGTGTCCTAACAAATTTTACGTGTGCTTAAATTGCTTCCTCTATATAATTAGAAGAAAACTACCAAGAACAGTTGGAATTGAATAAAACTCTAGTAAGCAGGCAGCAGCAAATCTAAATGAAGGCGAGTGCAAACAGGGTACAAATGCATACATAAAGAATTAATTACTGGAAGAAAACAAGAGCTAAAAAAATGAAGCTTGTCTCATTTTATGTTACAGTTTAGAAGGCCTATTAATCTCACTCATCAGTTTATGAAAAGATCCCTACAGGTGAAAAATTTGAGGGTGGAGTAGAAACTAAAAGATTTCTTCACACCAATGCATTGTTTCTTTTTCCTTACTCTTCCATTCAAAACATCCATGACAGCCCAGTAAAGCACAGGTACAGCACTAAATTCTTTAAGTTGTATGGAATATTAATTTCCAAAAATAATTAATTTGGTAGTTAAAACTAGGCATCTAGCGCAATATGAGACACTGTAAGAAATCCATAGTACCTGCACAAGTTTGGCAGACTTCACACAGGACCTAAAGGACAGCCACAGCCATCTGGAGCACCAGGTGGAGGGCCATATCACAATAGAAATCTGTGTTTAAGGTGCTTGTCCACAAAGATGTTTGAGATCTTATTAAAATCTAGTGGAAAGCTAAGGGAAGAATCAGGTCCTTAGATGAAAAACAACCCCATGAAAAGTTGCAAAGATGCCTTTAGGATACCCTGTTTGGTCTCTTGTTTCATAGGGATCAGATCTCCCTGAATCATACCTGCTAACTATCTGCACATGTCCTAGAAACCCCATGACATAACAAATAACACCAGCAGCCTACATTTAGGCAAGTGGATCAAGCTCATTCTCAGTACTGACAGTGGAGACTAGAAAGCAATTCAGCTTATCCAGCAAGAGGCATAGAAACTGGACAAGGGAGCAGCACTCAAACTCAACAACTGCATTAGCTTGATTATCCCTGATTATAGTAGCAGTTTAGATGAAACAATGGCTGGTTTAGTAACCTTTTGCTGTTTGTCCATTAGGAAAATAAGTTAGAAGTTACTGCTAGGTGCATATTTTTTTCTTGGGAAAGGGTAAGGGGAGTAAGATACAAGGTAATTCTTTGAAAAGTTTCTTTGGGGAAAATACAAAAAATAAACAAGACAGAATAAAAATATATATTAAATTTAATTCATTTATCCTTAAAGATGCAGAGATTGGATCGGTTTTAGTGGAATGAGTTGGCTCGTGACAAGATTATATATATATACATTTTTGACATATATGATTTTATGATCGAGAGCAGGAAAAACTAGGAATATAGAGTAAGAATAAGGATGACTACCTACTTGAGGGAAAAAAAGAAAAGGTAGTCTGTACTGACAGTCTATATAGTTTGTACCACAAGCCTGGGTAGCAGGTTCTGTGGCAGTATGCCAAGAAGTTAAGAAAGGGGATTAGTTGTGGTCTTAAGTAATAAATACATGAACTAAAGAAATCATTGGCTTTTACATGTCACTTACCAGTGGTGAATTTAGTGACATCTTCTGTATTTTTGCAAGCTATCAATGGATCCAATCCAATTACTTAATACACAGAGGTCATACAGACACATGGCCAGCCCATGACAACTACTTTCTAAACAAGGTGTCTATCCAAGCCTTGTCATTACCAGGCTGTGTATCTATACATTTACAGCAGAAATGCTCATTTTCATATCTTTTTTTGAACTTTCTCATTTCTGTATCTTTTTAAATAATGGGACCCAAAGAGAAAAGAGAAATCAAAGTCTGAGTGTACCGTATGCATAAAATGTCATCATGATGTTCTTACTAACAATTCCTATATTTTTACAAAACTATCTAAGTACAAGATCTTTCTGTCCAATTACGCTGGTCTTCTCTTCAATAACCTACATTGATTGCTTTGTAACCTTATCATACAGTTTATGTTCCATTTTCTGTATTTTTTTCCTGTACTGAGTAAATCATTTTCTCTTGCCAGTATTCTAGGAGCCTTCTCAGAAGTTGTCTATATGCACCATATCTGCTTCTATTTCCTTTAATTATCCAAGAGAGACCTTACTGTCACTATACAACATAGTTCCTAGCTGTCATGGTTTAAGCTGTAAATCACGCAGTTTGCTCACTCACTACCCCCTCTTTCTTCCCCCCAACTCTGAGGGGGGGTGGGAATGGGGGGAAGAATCGAAAGAATGTAGCTCCCACAGGCTGAGATAAGAACAGTCCCGTAACTAAGGTACAACACAAATCACTACTGCTACCACCAATAATCATAATGATAAGGGAAATACAAGAGAAGAGGATACAACTGCTTACCACCTGACGACAGAACTGTGAACTGAACTCTGCCGGGTTCCTGGCCCCAGGTTTTCCATCCTGGGCATGACATGCTGTGGTATGGAATACCTCTTTGGTCAGTTTGGGTCAGGTGTCCTATCTCTGCTTTCTCCCGGCTTCCCCTCCTCCCTGGCAGAGACTCAGAAAGTCCTTGGTCAAACCAAACATGCTAAGCAGTAACTGTAAACACTGGTGTTATCAGCACTGTTCCCAGGCAGAGAGTTGAGAACACAGTGCTGCACCAGCTACCGAGAAGGAGAAAAATGACTGCTACTGCTGAACCCATGACACATTCCTATAAATCAGTCTCCAGCTACAACTTTCTAAATGAGGGACCTAGAAGCATTTCTCATTATCCTGCTTTTTCTGTGTACACTTACGGTAGCCCGATTTTATATTGAAATGAGATACTATTCCATGCTTGTAAATATTATTCTTCAGAAACTCTGGCAAATAAACAAGAAATAAGTTGTGAGCACTCAACATGAATGTCTAGGGAGTAGCACTACAGATTTTCTCAGTGAGGGCATTCAAGTTGGCAGAAATGCCTTTAGGCTATTATTTTTTATTACTTGGATCTTTGTATGGAAAAGGGATGCTATGCAAGACACAAGAATGTGTTACTCTCTTGAACGGCCTCAGTAGAAAGTAGAATCAACTCTCTTGTTTTGGACATCTAGCAACAAAGTTTTCTGGCAAAAGCTTAACCTGCAAAGAGCAACACTTCATTTCTTCTGCACGCATGAGCCATTATGCTCCTACACACTTGAGTGATTTTCGCCATCAGTCCATATCCTAAGTGTAAAGAATTTTACTGTAGCCACCATGCACATGCAAGTCAAGGTGATTTGAATGTAACTGCTTCAATTTCTATTATGAACACATCCATTCCTTAATATTTCTGAGTATACGTGAAATCCATTCTTTAAGTGCTTTTTGGTAATTAAAGGATAGTGAACATGCTGGCATATTATACATTCAGTAAGATATGAAAAGAATCTGCAGTGTTTAAAAGAAAATGTTGGGGGGGAGGGAAAATATTTTCTCTTAAATGTATTTTGAACATGTCATATTAACTCTGTTTGATTTTATTTTAAGTATCATATTCAGATGCTACCATTGTTGTCCCAAACATCTTTATAAATTATGTAGCTGGGTAGTTCTCTTTATGTGAAAAGTTCTCTTCAATTTAGAAAGACTTGTGATATGCAAGAATTGTGTCAGTGAAAACCAATTATTCAAACTTATTCAGCTTCTCATGTTCTGAAACTAGGTTTTTAAAGTCTTGCAGAAAATATTCCATTTTTTGATTTTTTTCTGAAACGTACAGAAAGAATGATAATTTTAATTATCTAGTACTCGTTTTCAATGAAGTTAAAAAAGCTTAAGGTTTAAAGTGACTTCTAGCTTTAGCATATGTCACCATTCAGGTACTTACATTTTGAAAAAGCACTTTTTTTCTTTCCTGTTTTTCCTTCCAGGGTTACTTACCTGGTTTTTTATGTTGTTTTCTTTTGATCTTGGTTTTGGTTTTTTGTTTGTTTGTTTTTTTTTTTTTTGGCAGGTTTTTCTTTTTTAATTCTTTTTTTATTATTATTTTAAACAGCTTCATATGTATTCTGTTTTATTTTAATAGCTCCTTGTGATATGAATGAATCTATAAATTGTCTTTTTCAATGAGTCTTAGTTCACTTTTTTCACTGTTTGACTCATCTTTTGCTATGCATTTTCTTCTTAAAATATTATCAATGAGAATTTATCAATGGTGAATGATGCTTTTTAAATTAACTTTGCTATTTTAGCTGTATCTTGATTTTCTTTTGTGTTTTTTTGATGCACTGTTTTTCCAGTACCATACCATAGACTCCATAGATAAGGAATGTTACATGAGATTGGAGCTATGGTAAGGGATACCTGAGAAGCATCCATCCCTGCAAACATTTCAGGATGGAAAACCTAATTCTTACTAGAGCTGTTCATGCTGCCACTTTGCAGACAGGAGAATAATAAAAGCTGTCAATGCTCAATGTATTGATTTTCCTCACCCCAATGTATTACTAAGACTTACTGGCAGTGACTTCCATTTGCTTTTGCATGTTTGTCTGCTTCTCATAGTCTCTTCAAACTGCTTTAAGCAGTTCCAGCCACCACCACCCCATTTAATTTAAGTAGATGTTTTGGTGAAGACCTAAAGTTGTGCCCTACCAACTAAATGAGTTGCTCAACCCCAGCCTCCAAGAACCTTCACATGCAATGTGGTAGGGAAGAGGAGAAAGTGTAAAGGTATACCCACATATTGTGCAGTAAGATATTTCGGGTGGGAAAGGAGGGAAGGTTTTGAGATTTTGTTATCTTCTAGAATAATTAAGTATAATGTCTGTTTTAGCTTACCCCAGTCTTTGAAGAATTTCTGCCTTTTCATATTCAGATGAAACCTTTAGAAGCAAAAGGCTCAATAGTCTAATGAGTTGCTTCCAGTTAATTAATAATTTTGATAAAAGTTCCCCATTATTTTTAAGTCCCCACTACTCTCAGGACATGAATTTTCTTAGTAAAACAAAAAATCACTGAAAGGACATAAAGCTGAAAAAAGAAAGTGAAAATGCATGGCTACTGTGAATGCTCTCATCTCACAGTCAGTAAAGTATCAAGTGAACGCTTCTGGGATTACCTCCAACGTAATTTCACCGTTAGTGCACATGAAGGTGTTATCTAATGATTGCATGTCTTTTACCCTTGTTTTGTTATATTCAGGAGTATTTTTTCCTGTTTTGAGATTTTATATTGAATTACATGCGAAATGTAGCTGCTTCTCAAATTTGTTATTTGGTTGTCACTGCTCAGGTTTGATGTTTCTTTTCACCATACTTGCCTGTGCATTTTAGTAGAGTAGTTGTCGTGGTTTAAGCCATAAATGAGCCACGCAGTTTGTTCACTCACTTCCCCCTTTCTCTTCCCCCCCACTCCTGGAGGGATGGGAAGGAGAATCGAAAGAATGCAACTCCCACAGGTTGAGATAAAAACATTTTAATAACTAAGG